>SJYQ01002093.1:135181-164865 GCA_006410935.1 Redunca redunca | reverse complement strand
TCCCACCCCCCAACACCTGCCCCCAGTTAGCAGAAATCCTTTGCTGTTGTTTATAAACAAAGCATCAGATGCAACATTTTAATCTCAGCTTTGCAAAAAGGGAAAAATTAAAGACGGAGTATATGTTCATTTGATTTGTGTCATAATAAGCATACACGTGTATGTACGTATAATTTACCTTTTTAAATGACGCTGCTATAGGCTGTTTAAAGTTAGCAACTAGGTTTGTTTGGTTTCCTTTTTTGAAACAAGGATCCTTGGGAGCGTTCTGTGCCTCAGCGAACTCCAAAGTCGGTTCCCGCCTCAGTGATCACACCACCTGCCACCTCCGGGCTCAGCAGCCAAGTGGCCGGCGGGGTCCTGGAATCAAGAGGCAGCCTCGGCAGTCAGCCCCACTGGAGAGGCAGCTTCTCACTGCAGCCTGCTGCACACGTCACTCCGTTCCCTCTGCTGAAGGATTGAATTTTTAATATTTTATTCCCCCAGGGAAACCAGCAAAAACAGGGACTTCCCTGGTAGTCCAGTGGTTAAGACGTCACCATTCAACGCAGGGGGTGTGGGTTCCACCCCTGGTCGGGGAGCTAAGATCCCATGTGCCTCTCTCGGTGGAAAACCCAAAACATAAAACAAAAGCAGTACTGTCATAAATCCAATAAAGACTTTTAAAAAATGGTCCACACACACACACACACACACAATCTAAGAAACCTGGAAAAAACAAATGGCTGATGAGGTGAGTAACACACGCTTAGGAGAAACACCACACTCGAGTAGTCTGGGTGCTTCAAACTGTTGTGTGGTGCGATCACTGGACGATCGTGGGTTCGGTGCATTTCCTTAGTTGGGAGATGGGGAGAGGTAAATCCTCTTTATATTTCATGAAGAGTATGAAGGACTATACAAGTTAACATTCATTCAACACACTCCTCACATACATGTAAGATACCTGGAGTGAGCGGGGGAGAGCTGGGGAGCACTCCACTGACTCTCAGACGGTGCTCACTGCTCTGTAGAAATGTGTGTCTATAGAAATCCCATGCTGAGTTAGTTCAGTCGTGTCCGACTCTTTGCTGCCCCATGGACTATAACACACCAGGCTCCTCTGTCCATGGAATTTTCCAGGCAGGAACACTGGAGTGGAGTGGGTTGCCATTTCCTTCTCCAGGGATAGAAACCCTGATCTTGATATTTTGGTCAAAAACAGAAAAACAACCACGAAAAAGAGAGACTTCGACTCAAGTGTGAAAGCAGGCTGCATCCCATGTAACTGGGGCTGCGGAGGTTCTCATCTTTTTGTCCCTGCAGTGCCCAAGCAAAGCTTTGTGTGAGTATTAATACATAACCTACATCTACTGAAATACAGGGCATTATTGAAATGAAGGAGAAGGGGTAGCAGGGGATGAGATGGTTGGGTGGGATCACCAACGCAAAGGACATGAATCTGAGCGTACTCCGGGAGATGGTGAAGGACAGGGAAGCCTGGCATGCTGCAGTCGATGGGGTAACAGAGGCGGACATGAGTTAGTGACTGAACGCACATATTGAAATACAATGACTTTAAGGGACTGGGTCTGTGATGGCCTGAACGCATGTGACCCTCCAAATTTCACATGTTAAAATCCTGATCCCCAGAGCGAGGGCAGAGCCTTGGAGAGGGAATCAGGGTGTGGGAGTGACCAGGTTGTGTACAGGATGAGTGCCCTCCCTCCTTCCCACTAGTGAGGGCAAGACAGGAGGACGGGGTCTCTGAACCAGGAAGGGCCCTCCCCGGACTCAGACTCTGCCCTCGTCTGGGACGCTCAGGCCCCAGACTGTGAGAGCTACTTGCAGGCTCTGGTGTCTTGTTGAAGCAGCCCACGTGGACTGAGACAGGGTCCCAGCCCCACACTCCATGCCACCAGAGTCTGAGATGTCCTGCCCTGTGCTCCTGGCTGCAGATGCCACGACCACCTGCTGGTTACCACGGCGTTAGCTATCGCCAGAAGCAGATCATCTGTCTGCTTCCACTCCAGCAAAGTCAAAACCTCCCGTCTGCCTGGCAGGAGAAAGCCCTCCATCCCCAGCTCTGGACGAGGAGACTCCTGGGCATTAGGGACCAGAAGGTAGGGTCAGAAAAGAAAGGTCCAGTTTGCTGACAAGCTCAGGCCATCAGAGAGCAAGAAAACAGAGGGATTTTAGCCCAGAGGACGAATCTGTGATGGGGCACCTGGTGTCCTTTTCCTGACCTGCTGGGTAGCTGTCAGCAATTGCCTCACCCCTATTTTCCCATTTCTATAAATTGAAGGGACTGAACTAGATGCCTTTGAAATCAGTTTCAGATCTAAAACTCCGATTCTATAATTAAGTCCCCCAGCTTTACTGAGGTATAATTGACAAGAAACTCATACGTATGTGTGGAATCCACTTGCCACCTCCCCAGCACCTCCGTGTGTACGGTAAGGACACCCCAGATCCACTCTCAGCAAAGTCCAAGTGTACAACACGTGTTATTAACCAGAATCACCCCTTTGGGCATGACATCTGATGTGAAACTCTAAGTTCACTTGGTGTTAGTGTGAGTCGATCAGTCATGCCCGACGCTTTGCAACCCCATGGACTGCAGCCTACCAGGCTCCTCTGTCCATGAGATTTTCCAGGCAAGGATACTGGAGTGGGTTGCCATTTCCTTCTCCAGGGGATCTTCCCAACCCAGGGATTGATCCTGGGTCTCCTGCACTTCGGGCAGATTCTTTAAGCCAACTTAATAACGGCCCTGATTAAATTGTTTTTAGGTTTGCTAAGTTTAGCTCACAGGAAAGCTCTTGCTAAGACAGCAGCATGTCTTGGTTACTCGGAGCCCTCACCAACGCCTGACCTGAACCCAGCTTTCAAGGTCACGGCTCACCTGCTCTCCCCTAACCACCCTGCAGGTGCCGTGCACCACCTGCAGAGAACAGAAGCCGAGGAAGATGGGGGAGGTTAAGGCTCTCTTTACTCTGATCTAAGTTTCCTCCCCGACCCACTGATCTGTTCCTAGCATTTGATCACCTCTTTGGAACCAAGTTAATTGCCTTTTTTTTTTTCTTTCTCTCTCTCTCTCTTTTTTTTTTTTGCTTGTTTAGATAACAGTCTGTATCATCTTCAAAGACCAAATGTCTGGAAGAGAAACAGAATGACATCTAATAATTTACTGGCCTCTGCTTCTAATTAATAATTTTGGACACTTTAACCTACAGGGCCTGTTACAGGAAGCTCAGACTTTTAACTGGAAAAGACAGGGACTTGTGTATTAATAAGGGGTTAGGAGTCCCTCTTAAGTTTTCTCTGCAAACCTGCTAATGTATAAGGAAAAGAAAAAATAAAAGGACAGAGAAATATCTGACCAGGTGGGTATTGTGTTTGTATTTTAAGTTGTTTTATTTATGATAGTTACTCATTTATTTGGCTGCACCAAGTCTTCATTGTGGCCTATGGATCTCAGTGTCTGGACCAGGGATCAAACCCGGGCCTCCTACACTGGGATTGCAGAGTCTGAGCCACTGGACCACCAAGGAAGTCTAAGCTGTTTTATTTTTAATCAAAGACAATTTCTGGTGGCCGGCCCATAGCTCCCTTTAAGAGCTGCCTTGAACAGTAAAGAAAGCACCAAACTCGCCCAGCACAGGACGAGGTTTGAGATAAACTGTCTCTTGTCCTTGGTCCGAAAACAACCATCAGAAAAGCAAGCTGGAGAGTAAAGTGGTTGCTCCTCTGATGGGTTCTGAGGGGTGCTCCAGAGCCCTGCTTGGGAATAACTCTGGTGAAGCCTCAGAACAGTGAGGCTGCCTCCTGTCTGTAGGTGGGTAAACTGGTCCAGTTCCTGGGGACCGGCTCCTTCCCAAACTCTGTGGGCTCAGTCACCTGCTTACAAGGAGGGCTGCAAAGGCACCAGGTATGAAGGAGATGCACAGCAGTGGCACGCGCCAGGCCTGCCCTCCTTTTGGTCTGTTCGCTGGACCCCGGCCTGTCCTCACCTGCCCACGCCCGGGGCCCCGTGCGGTCACCTGCCACCCTGGGCCTCGGGCCTCTGAGTCTCACTCCTCTTGCCGCAGCTCTGCGTGTGCTCATGACTCTGTGTGTGCGTGTGCCTTGCGCATGCCTGGGCCTGTGAGCGTGTGCCTATATGGGTGCGCGTGCCTGTGCATTTGTGCCTGTGCGTGTGTGCACGCGGGTGCCCCCGCCCACAGCGATCCCTGCTCTAGAAGCTCTTCTGTCCCTTCTTGCTCTGCCTCCATTTGCCTGAAGCCCAGCTCCCTGCAGCGCCCCGCCCCCTGCCCAGGCTTCTCCTGGGCCTCGGTCTCCTCATGACCCCAGGAAGGCGGCCACCCCCAACCCCTGACCTCCCGCCCCCTCCCCTGAAGGAAGTCGTGTCCCCACTGTAAGGGCCTGAAGGCTGCTTCTCCACTGCAGCTCCACTCAACTCAGCCTACGTTTCTGGAGCAATTGTCTTTTGCGAGGACCTAAAAGGTGGTATGTCCTAAAACTGGTCTAAGGCAAAAAAAAAATCAAAATCATGGCTCTTGAGCTGAGATTGGAAGGAAGGTGGAGATTTTTCTAGGGTGAGGTAGCTGGGCAAGGTAGACTGCAGTAGGTCCGTTTGGGTGGATTTGATTTTTTCAGGACTCTCTCCCCAAGGGCCCCCCACACAGGGAAGGACCGCAAGGGCCAGTACTCCCTGGACACTTGACACAGGGAGCCGCCCGCTTTCTCACCTGTAAATCTGAAGTCGGGGTCCCTAGGCACTAGTGAATCTCTTCCACGACTTTGAACTTGGAAACGCAGGGCAGCATCCTCTGCCTGTGCCAGCAGGGGACCCGAACCAACACCTAGGGAAGAATGGGGGACAGCACCTCCCAGGCCCAGGCCCCAGGCCCTTGGGAAGCTTGACCAGATGTGACACCTGGGGTTTGATGACATTTCTTCACATCCTTATAACAAGCTTTCTCTTTTTATGCTTGCTTATGTCTTTCAGTTACTTACCATCAAAAACATTTAACTAAGACATAGTGGCCTAAACACTGGAATCGGTAAAAGGAAGTGAGGTCTGAGATGTTCCCTTCTGCCCAGAGTTCAAAGTAGGAAGTGCTTGGCCCTCCGGCTGGAGGGCAGGTTGTTGAGACACTTGGTGGAGGCCCTCGGTGCCATAGGGGAAGTTAGGAACAACAGTGAAGTCAGGAGCAACATTGTTTAAGAAGTAAAGAACTATTGACCTTTCTGCAAAACATCGGTTTCAGTTTCAGAGCGGGGTCCAGGGAGCTGATCCAGGATGGAAGCAGAGTGTGTTTAAACCCAACTGGTAGACAATTTTTTTATTTACGTTTCTAGCCCTTGAGAAAAATCACCTAACCTGTAGCCTTGGTTTCTTTATTTGTAAAATGAAAATATTAATACTTAGCTCATAAGATATGGGGGGAAACCCTATGAAATAACGATAATAAGTTGACAAATACTAAGCACTCAAATGATATTATCTTTATCCCTCTTTTCTCTAAATTCCTCTAACATTACCAATACCGTACACACTAGCCCTCTCTGCTTTTATTTTGGCTGCACAGCTTGTGGGATCTCAGTTCCCCGCCCAGGGATGGAACCCAGGCCCCAGCAGTGAGAACACCAGAAGAATCCAACTCAGGAGGCCACCAGGGAACTCGCTAGCCTTATTGATTTTTTAACTATTTTAAGGGTGCTGACTTTGTATTGTAATCAGGTGAAAAGCCTCCAGGCAGTGAGGACACCTTAAATGGGTTTTGCGTTTCTCTCTTTCCCGTGCAAACGTCTGGGCGTGTGAAGGACTGTGTCCGCTAACTGACTGGCTGTTAGCAGCAGCAGCACGTCTGTGCTGGCATTTAGAAGCTGATAAACATTCCCACATGTTGACTCTTCATGAGCTAATGGTCTGGGTTTGGGGCTGAAAAGGAAAATGACCACATCACTGAAGCCACTTCCCGAATTATGGGATTTAATGAGCCAAGGAAATTAAATTATCCTCTAAAGTGTACTTTCTGGTTTACGTTATGACTTGGTGGCAGCCATTGCTCCTATCAGATTTTTTGGAAAAATCACACACAGAACTGGGTTCAAAACACTATGATTTTACTTGTTCGTTCACGTGTATGAAGAATCTACTATGTGAACTGTCTGAGGCACAGATGTACACCGAATAGGGTCCCTGCCCACAAAGTCTGTGATCTGTCAGGAGGGCCAGGCCGTGGAAATGAAGAACAATTACAACATGAAGCACTAAGTGAGAAGTAGAATAAAAGTGGTACAAAGTGTAAAAGAGCTGAAGAGGGTCAATAAGTCAGGAAGGGCCGCCTGGAGGAGGTGTCGCAAACACTGGGCTTTGGAGGGCGAATAGGATTTGGGATTTCAGTAGCGGAGGTGGGAGAAGTTCCCCTCCGGTCCAGTGGTTAAGACTCTGCCCTCCAGTTCAGGGGACATGAGGGCCCAGATTTGATCCCTTGTCTGGAAACTAAGACACCACGTGCAACCAAAATAAATAAATAAATAAATAAGTAGTGGAGGTTGGTCAACAACCCTTTGAGCTGAGTGATATGGAAAAGACTTTGAGCTTGAAGAGGCTGAGCTGGCAGAGGAATCGTTGGGAGCTGGATCCGGGAAAGCTTCACGAGCTTCTGGGAGCTTGGAGTTAGTAGACTGGACAGGAGGAGACCCCAGAGGCCTCTGAGAGCAGAAGAAGGTCGTGTGAGATTTATTGTACAATTTGTGATTAATCGGTGGTGAGGTGCAGGTGGGAGGAAGCAGGAGTTACAGCTTTGTTCTGGTGCGTGGTGAGAACGCCAATTCAGGGGAGCACCAGGGCGGGCAGGGTGCAGACAAGTGAAGGACTCACCAGCTATTTGGACATCAAAGTCCGGGGAGACATCAAAGAGCCCATCTTCCAGAGACAACAAACTGGGATCCAGGAGTGTTGATGCTGGTGCTGACGGAGCCACCGAGTCAGGGTCTGGGGGTACTGGGGCTGGGGCTGGAGCTCGGGGGAAAAAGCAGGAAGGACTCAGAGCTCACTGCCCATGCTGGATGGAGCTCAGAAGGATCATGTGATAAAATGCACAGAGGAAAGAAGGTGAACAGGCCAAGCTGAGTCACCTTCGGGGAACTGGAAAACGAGCTGGAGAAGGAGACAGAGAATCCAAGGACAAAACGGCCGCAAGTAACGTCGAATAAGTGCTCCCACGTTCCAGGCAGGACCCTGAGGTCCTTTCGAGTGTTAATTCATGTAACTCTCACCACCACCTAGCAAGGGGATCACCACTAGTACCATCAGAGACAGAGACAGGGAACAGCTGCGGACCCCCCAGTGAGGCCCGGAGCTGAGAACCATGCCCTGGACCCCCAGCTGTTTTGCCTCCAAAGTGGGGGTACAGGCCAGGGACGAAGGCATCTCAAGGTGGGGTGGTCTCCGGGAGCTGGTGAAGGACAGAGAAGCCTGGTGTGCTGCCGTCCACGGGGTTGCAGTTGGACACGACTTAGCGCTAAGACTGAACAATAATACTGGGGCTCTGGCTGGGTTTTTTTTGTTTATTTGTTTGCTTTTGGCTGTGCTGCGTTCTCCTTGCCACACTGGCCTTCTCTAGTTGCGGTGCCTGGGTTTAGGTTACTCCGAGGCAAGTGGGATCTCAGTCCCTCAACCAGGAATCAAACCTGTGTTCCCCAAATTGGGAGGCTGATTCTTAACCAGCAGACCACCAGGGAAGTCCCTGGCTTGGGTTTTTCATTCTACTTGATTATCTTTGTTCATTTCATGCCCCTCAGAGCATCCTCGGCTGTGTCTCAGTAAACATTCAGGCAGTGGCTTCTTGCAGGTATAATTGGGGGAAAACTACTGAGTGTTACACTGGACAAGAGAGACATGTGTTGCCCAGAAACCTTTTTTAGAGGGCACTTTATTAAAACTAGAAATACCCAGTATTTTTATATGGGATGTGAGTGGGCAGGGATTTGAAAAAGGTTTTTCCATATTTTAATATAGAACTCTTCTTTGCAGCTGTAACTATTATAATAAGATTTTATTGAATTAATCAATTAATAATTGAACTGTGCACATTTTACTACATGTAAATTCCATTACAATTTTCTGCCTTGTAAAAATAATTATTTGGGGACTTCCCTGCAGGTCCAGTGGTTATGACTCCATGCTTCTACTGCACGGGGCATGGGTTTGAATCTTGGTCAAGGAACTAAAATTCCAAAAGCCATGCACCACAGCCAAAAAAGAATTATTTTAAGTAGGCAATACATATATAAGGTTTAAAAATCGGAAAGCACAAACAGGAACTCAGTGAAAAATCTTCCTCCACTTTTTGCTCTTGTACTGCCCAGATCCATCCCATTTCCACCCCCCACCGCCCACATGTGGCTACTAGTATCAGCACCTGGCATGTTCTTCCAGAGTTTCTTTCAGTTCAGTTCAGTCATTCAGTTGTGTCTGACTCTTTGTGACTCCATGGACTGCAGCACACCAGGCTTCCCTGTCCTTCACCATCTCCTGGAGCTTGCTCAAACTCACGTCCATCAAGGCAGTGATGCCATCCAACTGTCTCATCCTCTGTCATCCTCTTCTCCTCCCGCCTTCAATCTTTCCCAGCATCAGGGTCTTTTGCATTCAGTCAGTTCTTCATCTCAGATGGCCAAAGTATTGGAGTTTCAGCTTTAGCATCAGTCCTTGCAATGAATATTCAGGACTGATTTCCTTCAGAATGGGCTGGTTGGATCTCCTTGCTACAAGACTCTCAAGGGTCTTCTCCAACATCACATTTCAAAAGCATCCATTCTTCATCGCTCAGCTTTCTTTATAGTACAACTCTCACATCCATACATGACTGCTGGAAAAACCATAGCTTTGACTATACAGACTTTTGTTGGCAAAGTAACGGCTCTGCTTTTTAATATGCTATCTAGGTTGGTAAGGACTTCCCTGGTGGCTCAGATGGTAAAGTGTCTGCCTACAGTGTGGGAGACCCGGGTTCGATCCCTGGTTCGGGAAGATGCTCTGGGGAAGGAAACGGCAACCCACTCCAGTATTCTTGCCTGGAAAATCCCATGGATGGAGGAGTGTGGTAGGCTACAGTCCATGGGGTCGCAAAGAGTTGGGACACAACTGAGCAACTTCATTTCACTAGGTTGGTTATAGCTTTTCTTCCAAGGAGCAAACGTCTTTTAATTTTATGGCTTCAGTCACCATCTGCAGTGATTTTGGCAAAATGGTTGTCTGAGGAGGCCTTACAAATAGCTGAGAAAAGAAGAGAAGCTAAAAGCAAAGGAGAGGAGGAAAGATATAATCATTTGAATGCAGAGTTCCAGAGAATAGCAAGGAGACATAAGAAGTCTTCCTAAGTGATCAATGCAAATAGAGGAAAATAATAGAATGGAAATGACTAGAGATCTCTTCAAGAAAATCAGAGATACCAAGGGAACATTTCATGAAAAGATGGGCACAATAAAGGATGGAAATGGTATGGACCTAACAGAAGCATAAGATATTAAGAAGAGGCGGCATGAATACACAGAAGAACTATTCATAAAAGATCATAATGACCTAGATAAACACAATGGTGTGATCACTCTCCTAGAGTCAGACATCCCAGAATGCGAAGTCAAGTGAGCCTTAGAAGGCATCACTATGAACAAAGCTAGTGGAGGTGATGGAATTCCAGTTGAGCTATTTCAAATCCTAAAAGATGATGCTGTTAAAGTGCTGCATTCAACATACCAACAAATTTGAAAAACTCAGCAGTGGTCTCAGGACTGGAAAAGGTGAGTTTTCATTCCAATCCCAAAGAAAGGCAATGCCAAAGAATGCTCAAACATCTCACACACTAGCAAAGTAATGCTCAAAATTCTCTAAGCCAGGCTTCAACAGTACATGAACCGTTAACTTCCAGATGTTCAAGCTGAATGTAGAAAAGGCAGAGGAATCAGAGATCAAATTGCCAACATCCACTGGATCATAGCAAAAGCAAGAGAATCCTAGAAAAACATGTACTTCTGCTTTATTGATTATGCCAAAGCCTTTGACTGTGTGGATCACAACAAACTGTGGGAAATTCTTAAAAGAGATGGGAACACCAGACCACCTGACCTGCCTCCTGAGAAATCTGTATGCAGGTCAAGAAGCAACAGTTAGAACCGAACATGAAATAACAGACTGGGAATACGTCAAGGCTGTATATCGTCACCCTGCTTTTTTAACTTATATGCAGACTACATCATGGAAAATGCAGGGCTGGTGAATGAAGTACAAGTTGGAATCAAGATCACTGGGAGAAATATCAATAACCTCAGACATGCATATGACACCACCCTTATGGCAGAAAGTGAAGAGGAACTAAAGAGTCTCGACGAAAGTGAAACAGGAGTGTGAAAAAGCTGGCTTAAGAATCAACATTCAAAAAACTAAGATCATGGCATCGGGTTCCATCACTTCATGGCAAATAGATGGGGAAACAATGGAAACAGTGTTTCTTTATACAGATACAATTAAGTACAAATAGTCCACTCTGCATTTTGCTCTTTAAAGTTCCACAATACATCCTATAAGTCAGTACATGGAGGGTTTCTCCTTCTAGTGGCAGCTGTCTTGCATTCCGGGGTATGAAGCGCCATGATTTAGTTACTGTGTCCCACAGATGGGCCGTAAGACATCCTATCTTTTGTTATTAAAACAAAGCTTCAGTACATAACCTGGAACGATGATCATTTTACACATGTATGAGTAAAGCTGCAGAAGAAATTCCTACAGAAAAATGACTGGATCACAGGGCATATTAATTGTGATTTTATAGATAATGCTTAGTTGTCTTCAGTTCAGTTCAGTCGCTCAGTCGTGTCCGACTCTTTGCGACCCCATGAATTGCAGCACGCCAGGCCTCCATGTCTATCACCAACTCCCTGAGTTCACTCAGACTCTCGTCCATCAGGTCAGTGATGCCATCCAGCCATCTCATCCTCTGTTGTCCCCTTCTCCTCCTGCCCCCAATCCCTCCCAGCATCAGAGACTTTTCCAATGAGTCAACTCTTCGCATGAGGTGGCCAAAGTGTTGGAGTTTCAGCTTCAGCATCAGTCCTTCCAATGAACACCCAAGACTGATCTCCTTCAGAATGGACTGGTTGGACCTCCTTGCAGTCCAAGGGACTCTCAAGAGTCTTCTCCAACACCACAGTTCAAAAGCATCAATTCTTCAGCGCTCAACTTTCTTCACAGTCCAACTTTCACATCCATACATGACCACTAGAAAAACCATAGACTTGAGTAGACGGACCTTTGTTGGCAAAGTAACGTCTCTGCTTTTGAATATGCTATCTAGGTTGGTCATAACTTTCCTTCCAAGGAGCAAGCGTCTTTTAATTTCATGGCTGCAATCCCAGAGGTTTTACCATCTGATTGTCCTGACAGCAAAATCAAGAGAACAGTGGTTCATTTTCCCCTTCATTCATTGCACATGTGTTTATCAACCACCTATGCCCTCTGATGCACCAGGAGAAGCCCTAGGGATGTAAACATTACAGACAGGCTTTCTGACCCAAAGGAGCCGATGTTGGGGTTGGTTTTCGATGGGGACAATGTCACTTTGTGGTCCTGGACACATAGCGAAGAAGGGCTTGGTCCAAACTGTCATTCAAGAAGTCCGGTCTCTCGGGAGACGGATGCTCCCAGGTGCTCTAGACACTTGCGTCCCTGGAACCTGTAGGAAAGAAGGGTGGAGGTCGGGGGCCAGCCTCCAGGGCCAGTCAAGGAGGGTGGATAGGGGAGAGAAGGGGACAGAGAGGACCAGGGCCCGGGGTGAGGGGGAAGCATGAAACAATATGAAGCATGCTAGGAAGGTGGGCGGTTGTGAACGGCTGGGGGTGACTGGGTGGATGAGGTCAGAGGAACAGCGGCGTACCTGGTCCCAGGGCCCCGGGTACTTAGCTAAGGAAGTGACCTGTGAGCACAGTGGGCAGGGCAGAGAGGGGATGGGTTATGTTTAGAAACCCTCTTTGCAGGCCAGAGGCCACGCTGATGGGCCGTGGTGGCCCCTTCGGTTGGGAAGTGACAAGAGCCACTGCTCAGGTGGGAATGGGGGCAGGGTTCAGACACAAAGGAAGGTGTAGGCAGGAGAGAAGGGAAACTGCAGAGCCCATGGCTGGAATTCCCTCCCAGGGCACTGGAACTGGCAGGATGCGGTTGTCCAGGGGAGTGCGGCCCTCCCATCCCAGGAACAGCTGCAGATGGGCCTTCAAGGAAGCCAAAGCAGGAGCAGCCCCGTGCTCAGCTCCCAGGAGCCACTCTCGCTTTTCCTGGCCATGCAGACTGGACAACACTACCTCTTTTCCTTCCAGGCAAGAGCCCTATTTCTGACGACTCAAAGGCTGTGCAAACCCAGCTTGTGAGTAACACTGTCGCGTTCATTACCTCAGTTGCTCACCTGGCACCTGAAAGCTTTTTGCAACATACCCTCTGCCACCCCCCAACCCTCTGGGGCCCAGCTTGAGTCCTGGGATTCCCACCTCCTCACAAGGAACCCTGTGTGAGCACCAGCCATGGCACTTACATCCTTCCCTGTCTGTTTGCTTTCCCAGCGACACGGCAGGTTTCTTAGGGCAGAAATCACAGTTTAGGTTTATCGTCTTAGAATCTCTCTTGGTCCTTAGACCTTTGAACAATGACTGTTGAAGGAGTGTATCCGGCTGAATCCTGAGCAGTGTGTTGACAGGGCTGCCATGTGCCCTGGGGCAGGCCTGGTTTACACCTGGGGTCCTGGCATCCTTGTAAATAATGACCTCTTTCAATCTCCAAAGTGCCCTGGTTTGGAAGGTAAAGTGTATGGTACCCTCTTTACAGGACACCCCATTGTCATGGCTGCTCTTATGCCAGGCATCTCTGTTTATAAGACATTCCTGACAGAGAAACCAGCGAATTCTGGTCCACGTGAAATGATGGGGCCCACTCTTCTGAGATTATGAGACAGAAATAAGACTCCAGAGTTACAGAGAGATTGGGAATTTAGGCAGATCCGCGAATCAATAAAGCTTCTCTCAAAACAAGCAAGTTGTAGAATCAACAGAGAAATGCTGACTGAAAATAGAGTGCAGTGCTAGGCACCAAGGACCACAGGATCTTATAGACACACGGTGGCTTCCCACGTCAGGGAGGTACAGTGACTCACCGTGGGGATGGGGGGACGAGGCCAGGACATCATCGAATGGACCACTTACACAATCAGTGTGAAAAAAATCTGGGGCTAGACATAGGGAAAATCAAATAGATCAGTGAAAGAAAACAGAGACTCACCTGGTGGTCCAGTGGCTTCGCCTTCCAAAGCGGGCAATGTGGGTTCGATCCCTGGTTGGGGAACTAAAATCCCACAAGCCCTGAGGCCAAAAAACCAAAAGATGAAACAGAAGCAATATTGTAACAAATTCAATAAAGACTTAAAAAATGGTCCACATTAAAAAAAAACACACACACTTTGATTAAAAAAAAAAAAGATTGGGTTACAGAGGTGTAAGCCTTTGTGAAAGCTCCTTGGATAGAATGCTGTATAGGTCAGTCAGTTCAGTCGCTCAGTTGTGTCCAACTCTTTGCGACCTCATGTACTGCAGCACGCCAGGCTTCCCTGTCCATTACCAACTCCTGGAGCTTACTCAAACTCGTCCATAGAGTCAGTGATGCCATCCAACCATTTCAACGCTGTAGGTAATTTGTTTATTTCACTAGAGGTGAGTTTTACCTAAATAGAAAGAACTATAAATGACTTCAGTTATCCATATACTCGTCCAAGTGTGTAGAGATGAGATGGACTATTATCTCAAATATATCAGAAAATAAGATCAAGTGCTGTGTATCTAGACAGATGGCTGGCTGGGTAGGTAAGTGATAAAACAGAAGGAAATGGTAGTTGTAGAATATACCTACATGGCAAGTATGTACATGTTCACTGTACAATTCTTACAACTTTTCTGTGTGTTTGAAATTTTTCATAATAAAATACTGGGGAAGGGGCCACCAATCCCAGAGTGTGTCTTCCCATTCTGTTGCTCTTTGCCCAAACCACACTGCCTCTTGGTTCTAGCCACCTACTGGACAAACTTTCAGAGTCTAATCATCAAAGACAATCCATTTTCTTGCAAAGTCAGGCCAGACTAACAATAAAATGTGAGGGAGACAAGATACGTCAGGAAAAGCCTCCACAGAGCCAAGGACATTATTAAGCAACTCAGATCTGAAAAACAGTCGCCCGGCTTCATCAAGGCCCCATTCTTTCACAGGGAACTCAGACAGGAAAGACCACGTTGCCTAGCGGGGAGCCCTCAGGCCTCGGCTGACCTGTGACCCCATAGCCTGTTAAACACCTGGGTTCGCTGGACGCCAGGTCTGTCTGACTCACGTCTCATTTCCTCAGCAGTCCCAGCAACTTCGTTCTTAAGTCAGACTTACCTCACCCACAGGAAAGGTGCGAGGATACACCTGTTCTGCCTCCACAGGAGCCAGACGCTGGCAGTCCCACCGCTGAGCAGGCACGGGCAGGCCGGCGGCGGGACACACTGCTGCCGCTGGGTGGTGAATGGACGGCGCGCGGAGGCAGTCGGCCTCCAGGGATCAGCTCAGGCCGCAAGTCTGCAGCTGGGCAACGAGGCTGGGAGGCTGCGCTGCACACGGCTCCCAGCACGGGGGCAGGCTGGACCCCAGACCCAGAGGGCAGCCAGCCTCCACTGATTCTTGGGCTCAAAGCCACGGGCAGGCTTCCCTGGCTGCACTCACACATCTGCATGGTACCAGCTGACACTGTCAACTCTGAAAAGTCAGGCTATCGATTAAAGACATAAAATACAGACACGACCAGGTGATCACCCTCACAAATTCAGATTTACAAAACACTTAAATTTGGGGTGATTTAAAAACTTTTTTATTATAAAATAATACTTGGTTACAGTAAAAATTAGAAAAGCAGAACACTGAATAAACAGAGCTAGGGAACCTCTCTGGTGGGCCAGTAGTTAGGACTCTATGCTGTTACTGAGGGGACATGGGTTTGATCCCTGGTTGGGGAACAAAGATCCTGTCTGCAGTGCGGTGTGGCCAAAAAATAAAATAAAAAATAAAGGGCTGGTGTTGTTGGTTCCACCTCCTTAAACAAATAAATGGAGTGACGTAGACTCTGCCTCACTGCGGTTTCCTAAGGGACCAGCCCCTAGGAGGCAGCCAGGGAGGGCCTTCAGCCCCCTCCCCAGTGGCTGTCCCTTCATCCATCAGGGAGCATCCATTCCCTATGAGACTGTGAACCTTTCTAGGCTGGTGCCCCCGAGGTATTGGACCACTGGTGCTGAGTCCAGCTGCCAGCAAAGGCCTGGCCTCCCATTGCTGGTCATTCCCTCTGGCCCATCTGTGGAAAAGCACCAGCTCCTCTCCCGCCCTCTCCTAATGCAGCTGGGGACTAGTGGGAATCTGCCAAGGGAACTCTCCTAAAAATTCAGGGAAGCCAACAGGGAAATGAACAAGGGAAACTCAGGAGTGAGGGACTCAGCAGATACTGCAGGCTGGAGTAGACAATGGCTTAACTCACTTGCAAGCCATTTCCTGTTTGGTGGGGGCCCCTGGGATCCAACCTTCACACCTCACAGGCAGAGCCATTAGCGAGGGGCTGGGCTAGCTGCTCTTCTGGGTGATTCTAAGTAAACCCAGAGGAGCCAGAAGGGCTGAGAGCGCCTCACCTTGCCTCCTCCTCCAACACCCAGTATAACCTTCTAGACTCATCTCCGGAAACCCTGCCTGCACTCCCCTGAGGACCAAGAAGCTGCACAGGCCACTTGAATTTCCTTCTTCTCCAGACTGTCCAGACTGTCAGCGGCCAGCACTCATTTCTGAGACACCTCTGTGCCTCTTATATGCTTCAATATGCTTATATGCTTCAGTTCAGTTCAATCACTCAGTCGTGTCTTACTCTTTGGAACCCTATGGACTGGAGCATGCTAGGCCTCCCTGTCCATCACCAACTCCTGGAGTTTACTCAAACTCATGTCCACAGAGTCAGGTGCTTCTATGTCTTTTGAGGAGAATGAATTGAGTTGAACTGAGCTGGACCACATGGCTCCTGGTCAGTCAGTCCTAGTCATGTATTCACTGAAGGACATCCCCAAATTCTTTTTTTTATTGAAGTAAAATTGCCTTATAACAATCTTTGTCTGCTGCACAATGAAGTGAATCAGCTGTATGTGTATATATATATATATCCCCTCCGTCTTGGACTTCCCTCCACCCCCCATCCCATTCACCCCTCTAGGTCATCACAGACCCTGAACTGAACTCCCTGAGCTGTACAGAAGCTTTGCCCTGTCTCCTGGAAGGGCTGTCTGATTTACACACCATAGTGTATGTAAGATAACCCCAGATCCTTCACAATGCCTTCAGTTATGCTCTAATTCTTAAATCCCACCATGGTGGGTCCCTGGGGACCAGAGGCTGGGTTTCAGACGGTGCTTCTGAGTCCCAGGGGAACAGAAAATCAGTTGACCTGAAACTCTATTCTTCCCTTTCAGCTCTGGCTTCAGTAAGAGATAAGGGGTAAAGGGGAAATAGGGCACCTCCTGCAAACCAGGAGCAAATTGGGACCTCCCTATCTCCTGGGCAGGGACACAGCACCAAGGGCGGCTCAGCCCGCAGTGCGATAATCTGTCCATTGGGGAGGGTTACCCTCCATGACACCAAGGCTCGTGCTGACGGTGACTTTTCCCCTTCCTTTCCTCCCAAATCACGCGCCGCTCACTTTCAGGTGGACTCTCCTTCAGTTTCTGGCATCTTCCGACTTGACTTGATGCAATAGGTCCAGGGGCATCTCACTGCCTCTCTTTCTGTCATTCGGAACATCGCGGTGGGCCCAGTTTCCTGCAATGCAGCCAGTACTCTCCGGTTGTGAGCTCTGCTGTGTGTGAGCTTCTCTTGAGATTAGAAATTCACTGGTATAAAGTAATCTATTCTTTTAAAAAATATATATCATTTATTTATTCGGCTGCACGGGATCTTAGCTGTGGCATATGGATCTTTTTCAGCTGTGGCATGTGGGATCTAGTTCCCTGACCAGGGACGGAACCTGGATCCCCGGCACTGGGAGCATGGCGTCTTAGCCACTAGACCACCGGAAAGTCCCAATTTAGACCTTCTGTTTTACACATTTTGTTTGAAGTAGATCACTTTTCTTCATTTCACCTCTGTCCATGAACCACCCAGATGCCCTTCCTGAGGGCAACAGTATTTGGAGTGGCATTTTAATACAATCTAGTTTCAAATCTACATAAAACCAGTGTTCATACTCCTCCAGATCCATAAATCTGGACACCATGGATTTAATATACTTTTTAATTTCTCAGGAAACAGGAGCAAAACTTCCAAGTTTTTGGTTAAGATAAAACTTGAAAGTTTCATGCTCAAAAGGATTTTTAAACACACTAGAACATCCCTGGGGGTCCAGAGGTTACAAGTTGGGGCTCTCAATGTTTTCCAGTGTGGGGATGCAGGGGCGTGGGTTCATTCCTTGGCTTGGGAAATAAGATCTCACAAGCTGCATGGAGCAGCCAAAAAAAACCCCACACTACTATTAAGTCCTATTAAAAAAGGAGAAGTGAGTCTAGGCTGTTCTTTGTGGCAGCAGCCCGCTGAGTGCGCTGTGTAGTAAAGCGAAAGTCTCTCAATCATGTTCGACTCTTGGCAACCCTATAGACTATAATCCACCAGGTTCCTCTGTCCATGGAATTCTCCAGGCCAGAATACTGGGGTGGGTAGCAGCTCCCTTTTCCAGTGTAGTGGTGTGTTCAGTTCAGTTCAATCACTCAGTCGTGTCTTACTCTTTGGAACCCTATGGACTGGAGCATGCTAGGCCTCCCTGTCCATCACCAACTCCTGGAGTTTACTCAAACTCATGTCCACAGAGTCAGTGATGCCATCCAACCATCTCCTCTGTCGTCTCCTTCTCCTCCCTCCCTCAGTCTTTCCCAGCATCACAGTCTTTTCCAATGAGTCAGTTCTTTGAAAAGCATTGGAGTTTCAGCTTCAGCATCAGTCCTTCCAATGAATATTTAGGACTGATTTCCCTTAGGATGGACTGGTTTGATCTTCTTGCAGTCCATGGGACCCTCAAGAGTCTTCTTCAACACCACAGTTCAAAAGCATCCATTCTCCGGTGCTCAGCTTTCTTTATAGTCCATCTCTTACATCCATACATGACTACTGGAAAACCATAGCTTTAACCAGACGGACCTTTGTCGGCAAAGTTACGTCTGTGCTTTTTAATTTGCTGTCTAGGTTGGTCATAACTTTTCTTCCAAGGAGCTAGCATCTTTTAATTTCATGGCTGCAGTCACCATCTGCAGTGATTTTGGAGCCCAAAAAATAAAGTCTGTCACTGTTTCCCCATCTATTTGCCATGAAGTGATGGGACCAGATGCCATGATCTTAGTTTTCTGAATGTTGAGTTTTAAGCCAACTTTTTCACTCTCCTCTTTCCCTTTCCTCAAGAGGCTCTTCAGTTCTCCTCTTTCTGCCATAAGGGTGGTGGCATCTGCATATCTGAGGTTACTGATATTTCTCCCGGCAATCTTGAGTCCAGCTTGTGCTTCGCCTCAACTCCAAGGGCTGCTGGGGCCACTGTCGCCTCCAGGTGTCAGAGCCCGTCAGTAGCCTGTTTATTCAGTCTCAGACTAAGACCCAAAGGTGCCATTGACTCACCTTCTGCAGACTGGAGAGCCCAGCAACTTCCTGATTCTGTCTTTGAAGCTGCTCTCCGGCCGTGGCTCTGTCTTCCTGTGGCTGCAAAGCTAATCTTGGACCTAGCGCCTCGTGCTGCCTTTTGCAAGTATCCTAAAATAGCCCCAGTAACTCCAGTGCTTCTCCCCGAGTCCTTCCTGGCCTGAGGTGGCCTCCCCTGGCCATTTCCCAATCATCCTTACAAACACCCCACCCTGGGAGCCTGGTCCCATCCACCTCTCAAGTGCCAGCCAACCTGCCCTGGCCTGTCCAGGTGTTTATCTGCTGTACCTTTATGCCTCCTCTCTGGCTCTCCTGACCTCACCCACATTCAAGTTCAGCTAGGACTGGCCTGGAACTTTTCTCAACAGCCCTGAACTACAATCACGTCACCCTTCCAGGCACCCTATGACCCTGAGACACTGAGCCAAAGAGCTGGAAGGAACCCTCAGCCATCACAGAAATCAAAGCATTAATTCCACCAGATGGGGAAACAGATTCAGCAAGGTGATGACGAGGCCCACCCAGGGTCACACAGTGAATTGAACTGTGAAATCTTGGGCAAGTCACTTAACCTCTCTGTGCTTCAGTCTCCTCACCTTGTAAAATGGGAGTAGAGTAGTACCTACCTCACAGGGTTGTTGTGGGGATTAATTAGATAAAATGTCTGTAAAGCACCAAAGGTTCTTGAAGAAGGTGCTATATAAACACAAAATAATATCTATTAAAGTTTGTTTATTTGTGGGGAAAAAGCAAAAAAGACACACCAGCTCTTTGTCTGGGGTCATTCCTTTCCCACTGTCTTCCTTAATAGGAATTTGGAGACATTATTTACATTTGTTTCATGGAGCAAAGGGAGAAGAGAATCCTGTGGACAGAGGAGCCTGGTGGGCTGTTGTCCATAGGGTCGCACAGAGTCGGACACAACTGAAGTGACTTAGTATGCATGCATACATTGGAAAAGGAAATGGCAACCCACTCCAGTGTTCTTGCCTGGAGAATCCCAGGGACGGGGGAGCCTGGTGGGCTGCCGTCTGGGGATCGCACAGGGTCGGACCCAACTGAAGCGACTTAGCAGCAGCAGCAGCAGCATGGAGCAAAGTTGCACCTCCCTCTAAAGGTTGAATTGTCTCTTTCTTTTTTAACAGCAATCTATTGCTTACTTGCCTGTTTCTTCTTCTTCTTTTTTTTTTTTTTTTTTGGCCAGGTCACATGGCACCTGGGATCTTAGTTTCCTGACCAGGGACTGAACCTATGTCCTCAGCATCGGAAGCACCAGGGAAATCTGGTTGAATGTCTCTTGAGATTAGAAACCATGTCTCTTACGTCTTTGGTATTCTCACAGTAAATAACAACACTCAAAAACAAAAACAAAAAAAAACTCTGTTGTATTAAACAAAAAGATTTAAAAATCTTTTGTCAAGTCCAAGTGCTTTGCACATGATGAGCAGATGCTTCAGAAACACCAGCTGATGGATTAGCTGAGGGAAACACAGATATGTGTGCAGGCATCCCTTTGTTCTCGCAGAGTCAGGCACCAACCACCTACCCACTGGAGGGACGTGGATTGCGACAGTGTTCCAGGGACAGTGAATACGCCTTAGGCACTGTGTACAGTCAAACGAGGCTCTCATGCACATGTATACAGCTGAGCGAGGACTGGGAGGAAGCCCAGAGATACCACCCGTAAGATGGGTCTTGAAGGAGAAAGATGGTTTCACAGAGCGTAGAAACACAAGGAGGGCATCCCCAGTGGTGCAGCGGTAACGAATCCTCCTGCAATGCAGGAGATGCAGGTTCAATCCCTGGTTTGGGAAGATTCCATGTGCCGTGGGGCAACTAAGCTTGTGGGCCACAACTATTGAGCCTGAGCGCCTAGAGCCTGTGCTCCTCAACAAAAGAAGCCACCGCAATGAGAAACCTGTGCACCGCAGCAAAGAGCAGCCCCTGCTCGCCTCAAGTAGAGAAAGACCACGCACAGCAATGAAGACCCAGCGCAGCCATAAATAAACAATTTTTTTTTAAAGAAAGACCTGATGTAGCCCAAGACATAGATTAAAAAAAAAAACCCAAAAACCTGCTTCTTTATTTAAAAAAAAAAGATGCGAGCCAAATTCGAGGCCGGGGAACAGCAGTCAGAGAGGTGACACTGGTTCTCTGCCCTCAGCACCAGCTGAGGGGTGGGCTGGCCAGTCGGGGGCTGGACTGAGGTTGGGTGAGTGGGGGCTGGCAGCACGGAGAAGTTGGGGAGGACGCTGACCAGCGTCCTCAAAGAAGGACGCTGCGTGGATAAGACTGAAGACCCGTGATGTCTTTGGAGGAGCGAACAAGCACATTTAACACAACATTTTTCTCCAGCAGCAATGATACAGCGATCTCATAAGCCCCTTCCTCTAGGTTCTATTTGAAAACACTTTTCTGAAACTTCCTCGCGTTCTCCACATGATAGTAGCTTTTGGCATCTTTGCCGATAGCAGAGCCTGTGGAGTGTAGCCTGAGAGGGTCATCTTCCAGCAGGTAAATGGTGAATTGGGTAATCAGGTTCTGAAAGTCAACTCCAAAAACATAGCTGGAGGAACCCTTGGCCTGACAGTTTACTTAAAAGTTTGGAGGTTGAAGTGCACTGGGCTTGAATCTCTGAATACCGAGGACCCATTAGAAGACTGTTCCAATTGTCACAAATTGTAGTGCCTGAAAACATTTTTAAACTGACTGGTTTAAAAAGAGAAAGTTCTCTAAAGATTAAACAGGAACAATAGTTATAACAGAAAATAATTATGGTTGAAATGTCTGGTTCCTTGGAAATGCTATGCTTTTTGTATTTTCCATTATTAGTGCAGTTCGAATGAAGGTTTATAGTTCAGGGGTCTTCATGTTTGCATTTTTAAATTAGGTAAGTTACTTCATCTTTCAAGCTTGAATTCATTTTTAAATTTAATTTTATATTATACAGTATGCAGTTTTCTGTTCTCTGCATTTAGAATTAAAGGCAATACAAATCTTTTAAATCTGTAAGTAATTTTTATAACTATGATGTAACTCTATGCTATCTTTTCAACATTTAAAATACGTTTAAATGTGCCAAAAAAAGGAAAAAAGTCTGGAACTTTCGATGTCCATTAGCTCAGCATAACTAGCGGTGTGATGGATGAGTTGCCCAAAGCTACTGCTGTCCTGGTTGCTACAGTATAAACTTGCTTACCAGATCAAGGGACAGGGCACCACAGCTCTGAGCACTGGTGAAGCCACTTCTGTTTTCATTTGTTTTTTTTTATGTGCAATCCCAAGAAGAACCTCGGCTAAGAGCTTCAACAGGACTCTAAGAAGACTTTCTGAAAGAGAAATCAGTTCATGTGATTCTCTTGCTCAAAACCTCTCAGTGGCTTCATCACAAAGTCTTCTCGCTTCCTGGGTCTTGGGGTAGCCTCCAGCCTCCAGGCTCCAGGCTCCAGCCCAGGGTGCTGCTATGGCCTCTGGGCCGTGCCTCCACTTAACAGGCTCCACCAGCGCCCCCTCATCCAAGGAGACCTCGCCACCAGCACCCCCTCATCCAAGGAGACCTCGCCACCAGCACCCCCTCATCCAAGGAGACCTCGCCATGTCCCTGCAAGTTTGCACCGCTCTGCACTGACACTTAAAACTGAGACCCTCAGTGTATCCGTTTGCCTTCTTATCTACACTGTCACTGCCAAAGTGCTCAGACCCTGGTTTATGGAACTTCGTAAATGTGAATCAAGAGCCTGGTGCTGTGCCCGGAGCAGAAAAGGCCTTCAGCACGTGACTCTACTTCTGTTTGGTTTGATTTAACTCCCACACTTCGTGTTGCTCTAGGTGCTGGGAATACAAAATGAAGAATCTGAATATACATCTGGGTCCTGCTTTAAATAAACACATAAATATTGACAAAATGAACTGGGTGTGTTTACTTGGCCAACGAGAAATGCCACTCTGTGCCACACGTGATGGGGGGTGCACACAGTCGGGTCCCCGTGAAGGGATTGCTGGTGTCCATTTGTTCTTCACGGCTGACTAACGAGCCTCTAGCTGGAGGCCAAGCCTGGCTGGAGGCTGGGTTTCCAGTGGCACATCCCAGGGACCCAGAGTCCTTAGAGACATTTGCAGAGTTCCTGGCCACGGCACTGTCCCAGGAGAGATGTCTTTCCCCCATTGACTGGGAAGCCTGTTAACTCAGGCTGTTAGCCGAGCGGGGATGTATGTGCCTTGAGAACACTTGCTTTTCAAGGCCATCGTATTAGCCTGTGTTTTGGTGGTGCAGGATGGAACTCAAGTTACTGGCTGCTCTGTGTTTTACCAGGAAGATCTCACTCTTTGGCGTGACTCAACCCAGCAGCATAATCACCTCTGGGTCTACACAACCTAACTGTGGTTACCACGGGGCCTTCTCCCCTTCACCAGCCAGTCTCTCCCTCTGGAGTTCCCAATCCCTTGAGACTTTTCAGCCAAACAAAAGCAACCATTTCATAGGCTCTTCTTTCTTGGCTCTGGAGTGAGGGAAGTGAAGGGAGCCTTGTTAATTTAAAAAATAATGACACCATAAACATAACAGGTTTGAAGCTCTAGGCATTTCTATGTTCCCAGCTCTTACAACCTTGCTTAGGACATAGCAGCTGCTTAATAAACATTTATTGACTGAGTGCCTGGAGCAGTCAAATTAGGAAACGATGTTCATCTCACAGTCATATTCAAGAAAAGTAGATATTTTTGTTGTTGTTAAAGAATGATGTTAGCTTAAACAAGATAATAATCTGATGTTGTATAGTAATAAAATGAAGTCTTTACTGTAATTGTTTAAAGTTACTCTATACTATATACGTTTACTCTTTATTCCTCAAAATAAAGATAAAAAGCAAGAGAAGCTAACTTCCATGTTTCTTTTTTTTTTGCTTTCTTTTTATTTTTTAAGTTTTTAAAAAATTCATTTATTTTTAATTGAAGGATAATTGCTTCACAATATTGGTTTGGCTTCCACCACACATCAACATGAATTAGCCATAGGTATACACGTATCCCCTCCTCTTGAACCTCCCTCCTACCTCCCACCTTTTCCCACCCCTCTATATATTCCTCTTTAAAAAACACATGCAGATCAAGAAATCCAGAGCACACTGATAAATGGTTTTTACAGTGATGGCAACTAAGACCCTTTTCACCTCTGACTTTGCATCTTCTTATTCAAGGTGATGGGTACTTGAGATATGCTGTATACATTAAATGAATGGGCTCATGCATATAAGAGTGATCTGACTTGGGACCTGTCTAGATAAATTGGAAGTACACGTTTTTAAGGAAGTACACCACTTTTGGGTTGAACAGGATTAAAAATAATGAAATTAATAATTCTTCCTATGAATGTGACAGTTTATGGTTTAAACAGTTTTCTCCTTTGCTCCATGTATCAGTCATGGAGCTAAACAGGAGTCTGTATGATTCCTATTGAGTATCTGAGAAAATGTTGTGTAAGAAACAAGCTCACATGGCAGCTGATTCTAAAGCAGCTGGTTCAGCTGGGACTAAAATTACAGCCTGAGTCCCAGGCCTTCTGAATCCAAAAATGCCACCCTTGCCTCTCTACTACAACTGCTTTCTCTACTAAATATTACTCTAAGTTAAAAAAAATTATTCCATCTTAATTGGCTTTGACGTCGAGAGAATTTTATTCCAAAGTTTAAGCTATGGGAATTCCCCAGTGGTCCAGTGGTTAGGACTCTCTGCTTTCACTGCTGAGTTATGTGGGTTTGATTCCTGGTCAGTGAACTATTAAGTAAGATTCCTCAAGCCATGAGGTGCGGCCAAATGTTAAAAAAAAAAAAAAGTAAAAACAAATAGATTTGAAGTTATGAATGCAGATATCCAGCTGTGCTTCTTACCGAGTCAAGGTGGCCTCCCCAAGCCCTCCGGCAAACACTGGATTCCACTTGGAACTCCTCTCCAAGGGAGCACGTGGCCTGGATGACTTCACAGCCCTTCGTGACTTGAACATCTCACAGCATACTTCTGTGCTGTACTGCACAGATAAACCTTATCAACTGCATTAGAAAACCCTCAAGGCGAGAGACTGAGTTTTCTACCCAAACACTTATTTCTACGTCACGTGGATCCAACAGGAGGGACATCAGCCCAGCGAGGGAGTCTGAGGCCAGGTGTACAGAACCCCGGGCACTCTGACAACCAAAATAATGTGACCTGTAAACTGCGTAGGGAGGGTCTGAGGCCAGAGGAATGACACAAGGAGCTAAAATAATTAAAAAGGAAAGTTAAAGAAATTAAGGATTGGAGGCCCTTTGAAAAGAGATTAAGGGAAGAACTCATTAAGACTCACCAGCTTCTGAATGGCTCGGAGAACTGAGATGCTACAAAGCTATTTGACCTGGTGTCAAGAACAAGGGGAGATGCCACAATGAGATAGGCCAGAGGTGGACATGCCAGGAATTCGAGAAGGAATTTCTGAACAGAACAACAGAAACCAAGTCGCCCGGAGGCAGCACAGAAGCTGATTCTTGGGTACAGTTTCTAGAAGAGGACTGAAGAAGTTTCTGCAGGCAGTAAAATCTGGTGAGGTTCCGAGTCCTGAACCGCAGAGACGAGCAGAAAGGACACCCGCTTGCCCCGTCTCGCGGCTGAGACCCGGGTTAACTAACATTGCAGTAATCTCCTTAAAGGCTGCGTGTGGTGTCAGAACCACACCAAGGATGCAGCCTCCAGCTTCGGTGCCAGCTGGTTTGAGCCAGAGCAGACAGAGCCTTCCTCTGGGGACTGCAGCCCAGCGGGCTGCTCCGGGCCTCCCTGCTGGCCCGAGGGTTTCAAGCCTCAGGCTGGGGTTTCCTAGCGGTAATGGATTACCAGCCTTACTGTGCTGAGTCGCTTCAGTCCCACACAATTCAGTTCAGTTCAGTCACTCAGTCGTGTCCGACTCTTTGAGACCCCACGGACTGCAGCACGCCAGGCCTCCCTGTTCATCACCAACTCCCGGAGTTTACTCAAACTCATGTCCATTGAGTCGGTGATACTATCCAACCACCTGATCCTCTGTCTTCCCCTTCTCCTCCCGTCTTCAATCTTTCCCAGCATCAGGGTCTTTACCAATGAGTCAGTTCTTCGCATCAGGTGGCCAAAGTATTGGAGTTTCAGCTTCAGCATCAGTCCTTCCAGTGAACATTCAGGACTGATTTCCTTTAGGATGGACTGGTTGGATCTCCTTGCAGTCCCACACACGCAGAGCAACTAAGTCCGGGTGCCACAGCTACTGAGTCTGTGCTCTAGAGCCCAGCAACTGCAACTACTAAGCCCACGTGCCTGAGCCCATGTTCTGCAACAAGAGAAGCTGCTACACTGAGAAGCCATTGTACTGCAACTAGAGGGTAGCCCCTGCTCGCCCCAACTAGAGAAAGCCCGTGCAGCAAGGCCCAGCACAGTGAAAAATAAATAATTAAAAAAAAAACTAGAATCTTTGATCACCAACTTTCTCCTCTCTCTCTGTTTTGTTTTGTTTTTGGCTGCGATTTGCAGCTTGTGGGATCTTAGTTCCCTGACCAGGGACTGAACCTGGGTCCCTGGCAGTGAAAGTGCAGAGTCCTGACCTCTGGACTGTCAGGGAATTCCCCAATGTTCTTCATGGTTAAAAATATGTTATAAATAAGCTATGGGAGTATATTGTACAGGAGGGGGAACAGAGCCAGTATTTTATAGTAACTGTCAATGCAGTATAACTTTTAAAAATTGTGAGCCACGATGCTGTACACCTGCAACCTATATAATATTGCACACCAACTATATCTCAATTTAAAAAATTTCTACATCATAAAATACTATGTTCAAAGAGTAACTAGTGTTTCCTGTGAAGGTATTAGTATTATAAAATAATTTGTTTCATCAGCACTCATATAGACCAGTTATTTGTAGCCTGCTCCAAGGAGAACAGTCCAAGAGCTATTCCTGAGGAAAGAGCTGGGATTTTCTTGGTAAAACCAAACATAAATAAAAGAGGTCAGTTGGGAGATTTAGCACTAGGCTAGAGTGTTCAGGGAGGCCTGCCTGGAGGAGGGTGTAGGCAGGAGGATGTGGATGGGTCCAGACCAGGGTCCAGAGGGTCAGAGTGCTCAGGGTGAGTCCTGGGCATGTGGGTACCTGCAGACCTGTCTGCCCAATACAGCACCTACCACCCACAAGTGCCCCATGCAGCACTGAGATGGTGGGTCCTAACAGAGATGCCTGCGGTTAACTGTAAAATGCACACCAGATTCCAAAGAACTGTCATGAAGAAAAATGCAAGTAGACTATTCATGGATATTTTTAATACTGATAACACATGTTGAAATAATAATCTGGTGGATATACTGGGTTTAAGAACACATTAAATTTACCTTCTCAGAACTGATGCACACTTCTAAGAAGATTAATCCAGCCACACTGGAGAGACAGAGGAGATAAACCAGAAGAAAGAGAACCAGTTAGGAAGCTTCTCAACTAGAGAGATGAAAGGACCTTGATTGGGGTGGAGACCGGGGGAATACTAGAGACTTCATGGAGGCAGAACCCCAAGACTGTGGTTACAACTGGCCAGGACAAAAGCAGAGAGTTGAGGGTGAACCTGGTAGTCTGGAACTATGATTGTTCCATTAAAGGAAATACAAAGTCAGTAAGGTGTGTGACTCGCAAAGAAAAAATCCAGAGCTAGTTTCCCACCTTCCCTGTAACATGGTGAGTTTCAACGTCCAACTGGCATTTGGGGGAAATGACCCTGGGGCTCAGGAGAAAAGCCAAGCTGAAGATGGACCCATCCTTGGTTGGTTGAATCCATGAATGCGGTTAACTGCGGATATGGGCTGACCACTCTATGCCACTTTACAAAAGGGACTCCAGTGACTTTTGTTATCCTGGGGGTCCTGGAGTCAGTCAATCCCCTGAAGATATGACTGTATTGAGAAAGGCATGACATTTGAGACTGCCTGAATGAGTTCCAGGAGGGAGAAAGCTAAAAGGCAGAAGAAGGAATGAAGGAAAGGTAAGTAAATCAACATCAGGCATTTTAAGAAGTTCTAATTTTTTTTTATGGTTTTATGTCATCATTAAATAATCAATCATTTAATTTCTGTGTATTAGGAAGGATTCCCCCCCCACACACATAATCAAGTCTAATCTGGATGAGAAGAAAAGACACCCCCAACTACAGTGAAAGATTTAAGTAGCACTTCAAAATAAATAATAGAATGATGACCCAAGGAAGTGGTTGACTAGTGAGTCATACACACTGTAGTTTCTCCAGTCAGAGTACCTGGACAAATACCCCTGAGCAGGGGTGTTTCAGGAAAGCTTTAGGAAGGAGGTGAGTTTTGAGTGATCTGAGAAGTTGAGCTGTCTTTGTAAGCAATTGAAAGGGCAGGATCAAAAGGGAGGAGCAAGAAGATCCGGGGGTGAGTGAACCAGTTTGACAGGAGGGAAGGAGTCACTGGTTGGATGAGGTGGGGGTGGGGATCGCAGGTGAGGCTGGGAAGGCAGGTGGGAGCCAAACTCTGGCTTGAGTTAAGACTCAATGGACTTTCATGCTCAAGGGAGAGTCATAGAATTTGGAGCAGGTGAATGAAATGATTGAATTTACATTTTAGAACATAGCTGGTTGTACTCTAAAGGTGAAAGCTATAGGGTTCAGGAACCATTAGTTAAGCCCATCCTCACAGATGAAATACACATGCAAGAGATTAAGCCTTTTCTAAGAGACAGCCAACTTTCCTGACTATAATGTAACTCACTTTCCACGATCTCTAAAATGTTAAAATTAGCCTGTCTTATAGTCCTCTGTGGGAATAGTACCCTATGGAAGGTAGCTCTCTACTGAGAAAGGAGGGGTGTGCCAATACTTCTTGAGGGACCTGGACTCAGATGTGGAGACAACTAAAGTGATAGGATAATGGTTTTGCCTCACTGCGGCTCCAGCTGGGCTCCTGGACTGAATCAAGGAGCAACCACGTCAGGGTGGGCAGGCAAAGTGATAGAAAGGGCAACTGGAGAAGTAAGAAGCAGTGTAATCTGACTGGATGATCAGTTAGAAAATTTGAATTCTAGTCCTGGTTAGCAGGAAGAAACCTGGAAGAACCACACTTTTGTCACGTGCCTTCCGAGGTTCAAGTAATTGTTTTTAGCTGATCATACAGAATTTGCAATGTATTTCTCAAAGAAATGCAGTTAGAAAATGCTGGTTAGTTCCCCAGATTATCCTCCAGGAACCTAGAGTAATCCCGTAACAGCTGAGATTACTGCAGATTTTGCAAAGAGAAATTCAAATATTTTTTGCCACATTAATTAACAAGCGAAACAGGTTAGTCGAACTAAGTATTGTGTGTGTGTTTTTAATGGAAGATATTTAATTAGAAGATGGTATGGAAGTGGAGTTGGTAGGAAATCTGGAAGAGAATTTCTTTTGGCACTTCCAAGGTCATCTCAGATCAACAGTGCTCACAAACAGAAAAGAGGCAGAGAGGGCAAAAGAGAGAGACAGAGAAAGTATGAGAGCTGTATGCCTTTTGGGAACAGGATAAGAAACAACTGGTGTTTGTAGGGTGAGAAATGGGCCACCCTTAAAAAGGCAGGGGCAGGCAGCGCTGAGAGTTCTGGGAAGAAGGAAGGAGGTGGGTGTCCCAGGAGGCACCAGGGTCAGTGATCAAGGTCTCAGGAGGTTAGGGCGAAGCCAGCCCAAAAAACAGATTTGAGGCAGTTAAATCCCAGGGGAAAGGTGGAACAAACAGCCAAGGATCGTGGGTATCAACTCCAACAGAGGCAGAGGAAGGGGTGGGTACAAATGTGACCCTCCAGATGGAGCCAGAACTTGAGGAACCCGAGGAGACACAGAAAACCTCTGGGCTGGAGGAGGAGGACCTGCTCTGGGGGTGGGGGTGGGGGTGGGGGTTGGGGG
>SJYQ01002093.1:121303-133969 GCA_006410935.1 Redunca redunca | reverse complement strand
GACAAAGGTGCGAGACCGGCGCGGCCGGGCCGGCGAGCGGGGGCCGTGGGTCCGGCGGCGGCCGGGAGGGTGCGGGCCGCCGGGCGGGCGGGCGGCGGCGGCGGCGACGACAATGCGGCGGCCTCGGGTGCGGGGGCCCGGCGCCGCACGCCGTTTTCAAAGTTGGGACGTGACTCGGACGAGCACGGCTTTTTCTAAAAATGTGAGTGGGACGGCGGTTCCCGCGGACTGAGGGGGAGAAACGGCAGATTAGGGAATGCCGAGCGTCAGGACTTGCTCCACAACTGTCCCGAAGACCCCGTGTTTCCTTTTAGTTGGTCAAAATCCTCAGCACTTTAATTCTGCTGCTCAAAATGGTGGCTGTGGTGGGAGGTGGTGCGGTGACAATGCCGTCGTGGTGCCGCTAAACTTGCCCCTGCCCCATTTTCTCCCTGAAATGTGATAAAACTGAGGCGGTGCTGAATTACAGGTTAGAGTTCACGAACCCCGTCTAAAAACACTGTGGAGAAAACTTCATCTTTCAAAAATCCAAATATTCCGATTTGGTTGATTGGAAAAAAAAAAAGAGGTAACTAATTTTGTCCTAAATTGTTACAGAAATCTAGAGTAATTTATAAATAACGCCTTATGTTCTAAGAAATAAATCTGTGGTTTCTAAGTATTAGCTGCTTTAATTCCAAAAGGAAATGTAACCTGATCTGAGAGGTCCAATTTGTATGTATAACAGAAGTGAAAAATCGTTGCTACAGGTGAATAATCAGGGCCACTTGAGATGAGTGTTTTCGCTTTGGATCCCAGTATTTCTTGGAAGTGACACTTTTTTGGTGGTTGTAGTTAACGTGTATGCTGTTTGAAGTATATACGAATGAATAGTTGGAATTCAGCTTGTACGTATTATGGTGATCATATCTCTATAATTTGGAGATGTTCAGTCGATGGCTAACTAATAATGACTTACTCTTGCAATTCTGTAATCTTTTTCACATGAATGTGTTTTGATGAATTTGATGAATACAGGTTAAAGTTTTCACTAATTATCAGAAATTAAAAATTTCAAAGTAATTTTTAGGTTTCTAGCAAATTTGATTCTGAGAGTACAGAACTTACTGAGAACATGATCAGTTTTGATTCTCTGAGAAATAAATTTATTTATTCTCTAAGAAATAAATGATTTTTTTGTTTTTAATCTAATAATTTACTGTTCTGAAAGGTTGAAGAAGGATCACTTGATTACAGTTTATGATGCACTGGAAGAATCTTCTTAAAAACAGACAAACAAAAAACAGTACTAATACTGAGTTGTACCTGTTAGGACGGCTGGAAGGACCCTATAATCTTAATTTACTGTAAGTTTAAAAGATAGAAATGAATAATACCAAGTGGTAGAAGTTGGATATTAGCTTTTTTAGGAAACTAGTTTTCAGCTGTGAGAAAGTACTCATCTTACCCTTGACAACCACACCGAACCCATGGATTTACAGAAAATTTAGGAAGCAGAATCTTCAAGGACTTGGCTTCTATTTATCTAAAACAAGGCAATCTCTTAGGTAGCTGACAGGCTGGGAGCATTCATGCTGCAATTCTGTAAGAGGTCAAGAACTCCCATTTAACTGGTCCCCAAAGCATGGATATTTTTATTTTTGCATGTAAGAAAACCTTTTTTCTGTTAATTAGCCTTCAGTGTACAGGATTTAATTAGAAGAGTCAGTATACTGGATTCTTGTTTTTTGGGTTGTGTTTAGGGACATCTGTGTTGCTGCCCCCCAGATAGGGTTTCTGCAGTCATCAGATCAAAAATCTGCAACTGTGAAGACATAATTTAAGTTCAAAATTTGTGGTTTTAAAAAGCAGTGCATAATCACAACATAAAACTTGAAAATTATAGCAGAATATAGGTAAAAGAATTAAATCACCCATAATCTCACCACTCAGGGATAAAAACTGTTATTAGAAATTCCCGAACACGTTCACAGCATATTTATGGCCCGTTTTAATTTTCCAGGTGAGGAGACTGAGCTGTATGTAGCTGGATAACTGTAGATTAATGATACTGAATTCAGTGGTTGGTATTATGAAACATCTGTTACTATCTGCTTAACTGGATGGATTACCAAAGAAGCTCATGGCACACCTTCTGTGCCTCAGGATTATCAAATTCGGAACCACTTTATTTATATCAAGTTTTCTATGATTGTTTAACATTCCAGTGGATTAGGCTGGTTATGTTTTGTCCTGATTAGAGAATGAAGAAAGGTGAATTGACCTTCCTGAAGATTTAGTACTGATTTTCTTTTTTCCCCTAACCAAGTGCTCTTTACAGTGAATAGCATCATACTTAACTAGACTGCGGTTAAGGGAGAATAGACCATCTTCAGTAATCTTGTCTGGAGTTAATTGTGATGGGTATAGGGTTGCAGGGAGAAATTCCATTATAAACATTTTGGGTATATTTTCTCCAGAGAAGAAACCATGGGGCCTCTGTGTGATTATTTGAAAATGGTCATGTAGAATTATCTGGTTCATACAGTGGCAACATGATCAAAATAATCTGGTTTTTATTATTAAAAGTCCCATGTACTTTTTTTTCCCCGAGCTTCCTGCTTTGAGAATGAATCCTTTGGGTTGAATCCTTAAGCATGAATTATTGAGCATTATTATGTTTATTCATAGATATTCATAATTATGAAAATAGGTGATAAAAAACTTGCTGAGAGAAACTTACTGGTACATCAGTCTTAGTTCTCTGGGCCTGGGGCCCAAGGATGGGTTATAGGAGATTTTGGGTTGGTGTACATGTATATACTTTGCTGTTACTTTCATCAAATTTTGAAAGCAACCCCAACCATACAAAGGTTAAAAGGCCTTGAACTAGATGAGAGATTTAAGTTGGCCTTGAATAGGGGAACCAGAGACTAGTTTCATGACAAGAGATGCCCTGGATCAGGAGTTAGGAAACTTGAATTCTTATTTTGCCACTACTGCCTCTGTGACCTTTGGCAGGTCAAATAGCCTAAAGGTGAAGGACCCTTGTATAGCACTTTGTACATTTCCCAAATGTTTTCTCATTTTATCCATCATCATCATTAATCATTACTGGGAATTAGCAGTTTTGCAGATGAGGAAATTGGAAGTTAAGACAGGCTGAGTTTCTTGCATAGACTCTCACCTGGATCTCAGGTTCTTTGATACCAGATTCTTTGCTGGTGCTGCTGCATCACACAGCTTCTCCTTTAGTTTTCATTATGTATAAAACGAAAGGCTGGGCCTAGAAGTAATGGCCAAGATTTCACAGTGCAGATCTAGAGTTCTTCGGTTCTTAATAATGTGGGGTACAAAAGATCCTTTTAAAGGATCTTAAAATACAGATCTTAAAGGATCCGTATTCTGCCGAATACAGAGGGACAAATGATTTCATTTGGTTCTTTCAGCAAATATCATCTACTGTGTGCTAGATGCAGTATATTAAGTGCTGGAGATACAGATGTGAATATAATACAAACACCCCTCCTTTAGAGAGAGGAGACAATAATAAATTGGCACAGAGAGAGCCAAGTTGGGGGGGTGGGTTGTTACAATTTAAAATAAGGTGATTAGGTGTGGGAGGGGTTTCTCTGGTGGCTCAGACAGTAAGGAATATCTACCTGCAGTGCAGGAGACTTGAGTTTGATCCCCTGAAATGGTCGGGAAGATCCCCTGGAGAAGGCAGTGGCACCCCACTCCAGTACTCTTGCCTGGGAAATCCCATGGACAGAGGAGTCTGGTAGGCTACAGTGCATGGGATTGCAAAGGTGTGGGTTGCCTCATTGAGAAGATGGCATTAGAGCAGGACTGAAGGAAATAGGGGACTTAAAATTATTTAAAAACTAGTAGTCCAGTGGTTAAGACTCTGCGCTTCACTGCAGGGTATCAGGTAGATTCCTGGTCAGGGAACCCGAATGCTGTGTGGTGCAAAAATTAGTAGTTAGTTACAATGATCTGTTGAATGGAAAATACCAGATGATCAGTGTCTCCTGAAGACTCAGGATATGTTCCTTGTCTGAGGAGGAAAGCCCAAGAACAGGATGTGAATAACAGAGGGTAGATCTTGAAACCTGAAAGGGGGGACTGCTCCCTCAGAGTGTAACTCCCCCCAAGGTGAACCCTGGATCCCATTCTGCTTATTCCAGTGTCTTAAAGGGGAAGTTGTTGTCTTCATCTTCATTTGCCTGCTCGAGAAGCTTCAAAAGGGTAGTTAGAGATTCTTCAGTTGTGGAAAGGGCAGTATTCTCTCATCTCTGAAGGACAACTCATGTGGCTTGCTTTACCACGGAAGTTCAGTTCGGTCTTGCTTAATTTTCTGGAACACAGTGAGGAAGCCCAAAATACGACTTGGCAACATGGCAGCATTTCGTACAACCGACCGTCTGCCCTTTGATCAGGAGAGGCTGAGGGTTGAATTCCAGTTTTCTTTTTTTTTAGGGGCTGGCTTCTTGTGTGTTGGGTTGAGGGTAAGAATGAGGAGCTCTGTCATTGCTGGGAAACTGCCAGTGTGCACGGTGGTTTAGATAAAAAGTGGGTGTGGACAGAGTCCAGGGGGAGAGAAGGCACAGTTTCTAACTAGATGGCCTTAGATACAGCTGATGGGGTTGAAGGTACTTGTCAAAGGAATCATGCAGAGAGCCAGAAGCCTGGACTGTGGACCCACGTCTGTCATTACCTGGTGCTGCGATTTTAGGCAGATCATTTGGTTTCAGCTGCCCTATCTATAAAAAGACAGTTCTAGACTAGGTGATTTCTAGGATGTTCCTCTGGCCAAAGTGCTGCGATTCCCCTGAGATGTTTCTCAGCATGCACGGCACAGGTAACTGATCCAAAAAGTTTTCCTGAGCTCATTGGTTAGGGCCAGGTGGCTCAGACAGTAAAGAATCTGCCTGCAAAGCTGGAGGACCCGGGTTGGATTCCTGGGTTGGGAAGATCCCTTGGAGAAGGGAATGACAACCCACTGCAGTATTCTTGCCTGGAAAATCCTATGGACAGAGGGGCCCGGCAGGTTACAGTCCATGGGGTCGCCAAAAAGAGTCAACTGAGTGACTAACAGTTTCTTTTTTTATACACTGTGTTGGGGTCCCTATCTTAGAAATTAATTCTGTACCAAACTAAAGCAGCAAATCCACACTTCATGTCTTCATAGATTATATGAATTTGTCTTTCTGTGGACATCCTGTCTGCAAATACATTACATTGAAGGTAGCTTAATTGATGTTTCCACTGTCTTCGAGGTCCTTTCAAACTAAGATTTTGTATTTTGAGATTATGAGAAACTCAGGAAGGTAAAGGTCTTAAATTGTGTTTTTTCCCTTCACTTCTATTTATTCACTTAAATTGAATATCGTTCAACACATAGAACTTTGAATGGAGGCGGGTAAAGGTTCTGGTCTGGGGCTGTCCTAAATTAATGGCGAAGCTTTCCAGGCAGCTGTGCCCCTCCTTGCCTGTATTTTCCTGTTTCATGGGACTCTGTTCCTTGAATGCTTTTATATTGTCCTCTCTACAGGAGCCTCTAACAAATACTTGTTTATTCTGGAAAATAAACTTGTTTATTCTGGAAAACTCTGGAATTCTCTTTCTTTGATTTAGACAGGAGTCTTCAGATCAGAGCTCAGGATTCTCCCAGCCTTGTTGCACCAGGGTATTCAGTGCTGACCACTGCCGCGTGTGTGGTGGTGGTGCCTCCTGTCCCTGAAGAACACTGGGGCCTGAGGTGGGGGGGACTCCCACATAGGCAGTCCCATTCTGGATGTAATTTTTTTTTTTTTTGTAGGGTTGAAGGGGTTTCTTTATGCTGAGTTTGCCGTCATCAGCCTGGGAAAACAGTGCAGTTCACTGGGCAACAGTTGAATTCAGTCGCTCAGTCGTGTCTGACTCTCTGCAACCCCATGGACTGCAGTACACCAGGCTTCCCTGTCCATCACCAACTCCCGGAGTTTACTCAAACTCATGTCCATCAAGTTGGTGATGCCATCCAACCATCTCATCCTCTGTCGTCCCCTTCTCCTTCCGCCTTCAATCATTCCCAGCATCAGGGTCTTTTCCAATGAGTCAGTTCTATGCATCAGGTGGCCAAATATTGGAGTTTTAGCTTCAGCATTAGTCCTTCCAATGAATATTCAGGACTGATCTCCTTTAGAATGGACTGGTTGGATCTCCATGCAGTCCCAGCAACTCTCAAGAGTCTTCTCCAACACCGCAGTTCAAAAGCATCCATTCTTCATCGCTCAGCTTTCTTTATAGTCCAACTCACATCCATACATGACTACTGGAAAAACCAAAGCTTTGACTAGACGGACCTTTGTTGGCAAAGTAATGTCTCTGCTTTTTAATTTGCTGTCTAGGTTGGTCATAACTCTTATTCCAAGGAGCAAGCGTCTTTTAATTTCATGGCTGCAATCACCATCTGCAGTGATTTTGGAGCCCCCCCCCCCCGAAATAGTCTGTCACTGTTTAGATTGTTTCTCCGTCTATTTACCATGAAGTGATGAGACCAGATGCCGTGATCTTAGTTTTCTGAATATTGAGTTTTAAGCTAACTTTTTCACTCTCTTTCACTTTCATCAAGAGGCTCTTTAGTTCTTCACTTTCTGCCATAAGGGTGGTGTCATCTGCATATCTGAGGTTATTGATATTTCTCCCGGCAATCTTGATTCCAGCTTGTGCTTCATTCAGCCTGGCATTTTGCATGATGAACTCTGCATATAAGTAAAATAAGCAGGCTGACAATATACAGCCTTGATGTACTCCTTTCCCAGTTTGGAACCAGTCTGTGGTTCCATGTCCAATTCTAAATGTTGCTTCTTGACCTGCATACAGATTTCTCAGGAGGCAGGTCAGGTGGTCTGGTATTCCCATCTCTTTAAGAATTTTCCAGTTTGCTGTGGTCCACACAGTCAAAGGCTTTGGCATAGTCAATAAAGCAGAAGTAGATGTTTCTCTGGAAGTCTCTGGCTTTCTCAGTGATCCAGTGGATGCTGGCAATTTGATCTCTGGTTCCTCTGCCTTTTCTAAATCCAGCTTGAACATCTGATGGTTCATGTACTGCTGAAGCCTGGCATGGAATATTTTGAACATTACTTTGCTAGCTTTTGAGATGAGTGCAATTGTGTGGTAGTTTGAGCATTCTTTGGCATTGCCTTTCTTTGGGATTGGAAAGAAAACTGACCTTTTCAGTCCTGTGGCCACTGCTGCTGCTAAGTCACTTCAGTCGTGTCTGACTCTGTGCGACCCCATAGATGGCAGCCCACCAGGCTCTGCCGTCCCTGGGATTCTCCAGGCAAGAACACTGGAGTGGGTTGCCATTTCCTTCTCCAATGCATGAAAGTGAAAAGTGAAAGTGAAGTTGCTCAGTCGTGTCAGACTCTTAGCAACTCCATGGACTGCAGCCTACCAGGCTCCTCTGTCCATGGAATTTTCCAGGCAAGAGTACTGGAGTGGGGTGCCTTTGTGTGCTGGCATATTGAGTGCAGCACTTTGACAGCATCATCTTTTAGGATTTGAAATAGCTCAAGTGGAATTCCATCACCTCCACTAGCTTTGTTCATATTGATGCTTCCTAAGGCCCACTTGACTTCACATTCCAGGATGTCAGGCTCTAGGTGAGTGATCACACCATCGTGATTATCTGGGTCATGAGATCTTTTTTGTATTTTTTTTTCTGTATATTCTTGCCACCTCTTAATATCTTCTGCTTCTGTTAGGTCCATACCATTTCTGCCTTTATCGAGCCCATCTTTGCATGAAACGTTCCCTTGATATCTCTAATTTTCTTGAAGCGATCTCTAGTCTTTCCCTTTCTATTCTGTTTCTATCTGGGAAACAGATCCTTTGTTAATTCTTTTCTTAGGGCTTCCCTGATGGCTCAGCTGGTAAAGAATCCACCTGCAATGTAGGAGGCCCGGGTTCGATCCCTGGGTTGGGAAGATCCCCTGGAGAAGGGAACGGCTATCCACTCCGTATTCTCCGTATCCATTCCAGTATTCTGGCCTGGAGAATTCTATGGACAGGGGAGCCTGGCAGGTTTCATTCCATGGGTCGCAAAGAGTCGGACACAACTGAGTGACTGATACACAGACACACCCCTACATATACACACCCTAACACACCTGCCCCACCCAAAATCATTTAGGGGAGGAGGACAAGTTGGGGGGCTGTCTAGAGGGAGCTGCCATGCCACCCGTGCCATGTTGGGGGGCTGTGGAGAGGGAGCCCTGACGCCGTGCATACCTGAAGGAGGCGCTCTCTCAGCCCTTTCGCGGGACTGAAGCAGGGGGTGGTGGGCGTGCGTGCGCGCCCGCGTGTGCGTGCGGACAGTGCGTGTGTGTGCCCATGTGCGGGCACTGAGCTCCTCGGGCAGTACAAGGTGTGTAATTTAGGCAGAACCTGGGCCTTCTGTGCGGCCTCGGCTCTGGCGGCACCGCAGGCGTAGTGGATTCACAGTGGGCATAATTTTAATTGGCAGGAAAGGTCGCGTGGTGGCGGTCTGAGCCGTCTCGCACCGCGGCCCTCTGGGTGTGGAGTCGGGCCCTTCCGGCCGTGACTCGGTGATGTCGATCATCCACACACCCAGCGCATGCGGTTTCTGTAGAGACGTTCGGAAAGCAGCGTTTGGAACCCTGACCTTGTGGCCTGGAAGATGGGCTGGACACATGTCCGGCCCTGTGCGTCTCACTGTCACAGTCACTTCAGCTTTGGCCCCGCCCAGCCGCTTGAGTTTGAGGAAACTCCTGGAGATGGTGAAGGACAGAGGAGTCTGGCGTGCTGCATACAGCCATGGGGTCGCAGAGTCGGACATGACTTAGAGACCGAACGTCAACAACAGCCGCTTGGGCTTTCTTCGGGTGGCCTGTGGCCCGGAGACTGAACGTCACCACAGACTCTGCACCCTTCTGTGCTCCCTGGTGATCTGCAAGTAAGTGCAAACAGGCACTGATGGGGCCACAGTTATTCTAAACTGTTTATTATCTTTTTAATGTTGAACCTTCAAATCACCTCCCATTAATAATTGCTAAGAATGGGGTCAGTTCTTACAGCTGAGAGTGCTGTGAGCAGTCTGGTGGAGGGGAGAGTGTTTTTCTCTAGGCCAGTTGCTTTTGATGAACACCACTCCCTGAGTGGTCATTGTTTCAACAACAATGCACTGAGGACAGTTGATTTGCTTGACAGAAAATGTGTTAAATTAGCAAGTCTACTTTAGCAAATCTTTTCTCCCTCACCCCCATTGTGTCTCTTTTATTTCCCTGAAAGGTTGTGTCTGCAGAGTTTTCTAGGTGTGAGAGACAGTTTTTATTATCAGTTCTTTGTCTAGGGGACACTTAGATAGGGGAAAGGTGACTAAGAGAAACTTCACTTGTGTCAGGATTAAGGGATTTAATTTTTTTCACTCTTAGGCTGGTATTGATTTGGGTTAGTATCCCACACATTGATTCTGAAAGCCCTTTTCTGTCCTATTTTCCATTGTACTGTTGAAGCAGGCACCCCAGCTTTCCTTACTGGGTGTTAGGGATTGGGAGGGGAACGTTGTAACAGTGTTGAGAATACCTGTGTCGGTATAGCTAGATTTTCATCACTTTTGATGGAGCACCTCTTTTCATTATATATAACTGTACTTTAGAGTTGCATGTTATAGAAATCTAAAGTAGTAGTGAAATTACAAAGAAAAGTGGAATCTGAAATCCCAGGCAGTCTCCTTTCTCTGTTGTCACTTTTATTAACACTAACTGTCCCGGAATGATTGCAGAGCTGAGGGGCTGGGTGTTGTTCTGCTGCTGCCCTGGGGGATTGGAGTAGTTGTGGGGGAGGAAAGGGTGGCTGGCTGGGGGGCAGCCATGGCTGCAGGAGTTCAAAGGCCTCTGGGGTCCTGAGTTAAGTGCTGCCTGGAGAAGGCAGGGCCAGGAGGGGGTCACAGTGAGGAAGTCAGCCCAAGGAGATCAGAGTTCTCTTCTGTGGAGGGCTACTGAAAAATGGAGGCAGGATGCGGCAGCAGGCCTGGGATGCCAGACCCACTGTGTGGATCTTTTTTATTCAGGCACTGAAATTTTAGACATGAATGATCTTAAAGTTTTAGACAAAGAATGTCCTGAGTACTACATGTTTTGACATCTAGGCTTAACTCTGGGAGTGGAGTGGGTGTAAAATGCTGCAGGCAGGGGTGACAGGAAGAGGCCTTTGTCGTCGGCTCTAAGTGATAAAGTGGAACTAGATGATGGTGTCGGGTGCATCAGGAAGGTGGTATGGGGTGAGGATGTTTGGGGCTGCAAGTGATGGGACGCTGCACTAAAAAGCAGTGTGGCTTGTCCTAGAACATGGGGTCTGGAGGATCGTGGCAGGTGTGCTGCTCAGTGACGATGTCCTTAGGTGCTCAGGCAGCTGCCTGTGCGTGGTTACAGGATGCTTGCGCAGTTCTGGGTCTGCATTGCTGAGTGTTTCAGGGAAGTACAGGAAAATTAGAGTTGAAAACAGCCATTGGGTTGGTGATTTGAAGAGGCTAGAGATAGCATCACCGAGTCAATGGACATGAATTTGAGCAAACTCTCAGAGATAGTGGAGAACAGAGGAAGGAGCCTGGCATGCTGCAGCCCATGGGGTTGTAGAGTTGGACATGACTTAGCGGCCACTGAACAACAACAGCAAAAGCAAGAGATGACATTAGGGAAGGCTGTTGGAGAGAGGAAGAGGGAGCGGCTAAAACTGCATTCTCCTTGAATGAGAGAGGAAGAGAGCTCTCTAGGAGGCTTAAGAGAATGGTGGAAAAGAATGAATGTTTAAAAATTTTTTTCATGGATAATGTGCAATATAAGAAGAATCCTCAGTTCCTCCCATGTTAACATTTTAGTGCCTTACTGAAGAGGTGCATTGTGGGACAGCCCTTCCCGGGCTTTTTAAAAGAGTCAGTTTCCAAAGTTTCCTCCCTGTTTTGTGCTGGCAGTCCTCTTCACTCTTCTTCCCCTTCTGATTGTTCGGAGGTGGGGTGCTAGTAACCCCACCCCTAGGGTTGCCGGTTGCTCCTTGTTTTAGCTTCCTGTTTAGGACAATGAAAATGAAAATCTGGGCCCAGAAATGTACCCTTTTTATCATTAGAATTTTAGATTTACTCTTGCTTATCATACTGATTGTTTGAAATTCTCCAGTTCTTAGATTCTTTCTGTTAGCATTTAATGATCTGTAAGACTGCTACTGATAGTGTAGCTGATGTTGAAGCTGAAACTGGACTGATGTTGAAGCTGAAGCTCCAATACTTTGGCCACCTGATGCTAAGAGCTGACTCATTTGAAAAGACCCTGATGCTGGGAAAGATTAAAGGTGGGAGGAGAAGGGGATGGCAGAGGATGAGATGGTTGGATGGCATCACTGACTCAATGGACATGAGTTTGAGTAAACTCTAGGAGTTGGTGATGGACAGAGAGGCCCAGCGTGCTGCAGTCCATGGGGTCGCAAAGAGTTGGACATGACTGAGCAACTGAACTGAAGACAACTACTTAAATGGGACTCTGATCCTTCTGTAATGAGAGGTTATGTACAAACAGGATAGCTGTCAGTGTGATGTGAAAGTTACTCAGTTGTGCCTTACTCTTTGTGACCCCGTGGACTATACAGTCCATGGAATTCTCCAGGCCAGAGTACTGGAGTGGGTAGCTTATCTCTTCTCCAGCAGATCTTCCTGACCCAGGAATCAAACCCGGTTCTCCTGCATTGCAGGCGGATTCTTTACCAGCTGAGCCACCAGGGAAGCCCAGCAGTGTGATATGTTCTTTCTAATCACAATTCCCCATGCCTGGGGAAGTAACGGCTCCTTGGAAAGGAGTATTTCCTTCACTTATTTGTTTGTCTTATCTCCTTCCTGGCTGTACAAAAATTTTGGGGAGTTAATCTGACTGTTCTACCTGCCCTTTGCCCCCTTTCTCTCCTCCTGCGTGAATTAAGTCTGTATCCTGGCTGGTAACCTGACACATCTTGCCTGAAAAGATGCACTGGGTCAATCCCCATTCTTGGGATTGTAGTTTAGGAAACACAAGGGTTACCAGGCTAGTGTGAAAAAGCAGTTAGGTCACAACAAGAAGCCTTGATGCAAACCAAACTGTTGCATTTGGAGGAGCAGAAATTAGGGGGATTAATAGGAAGACTTCAGCCTCCCCACCCCACTGCTGCCACTGCTATCTATCCTGCAGGAACCCCCAAGCATCTGAGGGAGTCTGCACTCCTTGCCCCCCAAAGAAGGATATGTGCGTGTATTAAATATTTTATAAACATGGGCTCATACTTTTGCATACCATTCTGATTCCTGTTTTATTCAGTTAACAATAATACACGATGTAGAATGCCCTTTCATAGCATACATTGTGACTTTAATAGCTTCGGAGCATTTATGGCCTGATTTTATTTAACCAATCCTCAATGGAGCATTGAGGTTTTATTTTTAGTTGTTTACTATCATAACAACCATGGACAGACTTTTTTCTTCTACCCAAGATATGATTAGTGTTTTTGTTCATTAGACTTCTCATTACTATGTTTGAAGTGTCGTCTTGAACTTCATAGTCAATTTTTATCTTACATTTCATGACAAAAACTAACATGAATTTTGTGCCCACTGTGGGTGCTCCAGGCACTGCTTAGTGTTTCTCGTGTGTCAACTTA
>SJYQ01002093.1:78232-107147 GCA_006410935.1 Redunca redunca | reverse complement strand
CTTTTGCATTCCAGTCCCCTATAATGAAAAGGACATCTTTTTGGGGTGTTAGTTCTAAAAGATCTTGTAGGTCTTCATGAAACCGTTCAACTTCAGTTTCCTCAGTGTTACTGGTTGAGGCATAAACTTGAATAACTGTGATATTGAATGGTTTGCCTTGGAGATGAACAGAGATCATTCTGTCATTTTTGAGATTGCATCCAAGTACTGCATTTCGAACTCTTCTGTTGACCATGATGGCTACTCCATTTCTTCTGAGGGATTCCTGCCTGCAGTAGTAGATGTAATGGTCATCTGAGTTAAATTCACCCATTCCAGTTCATTTTAGTTCGCTGATTCCTAGAATGTCGACGTTCACCCTTGCCATCTCTTGTTTGACCACTTCCAATTTGCCTTGATTCATGGACCTGACATTCCAGATTCCTATGCAATATTGCTCTTTATAGCATCGGACCTTGCTTCTATCACCAGTCACATCCACAGCTGGGTATCATTTTTGTTTTGGCTCCATCCCTTCATTCTTTCTGGAATTATTTCTCCACTGACCTCCAGTAGTGTGTTGGGCACCTACTGACCTGGGGAGTACCTCTTTCAGTTTCCTATCATTTGCCTTTTCATACTGTTCATGGGGTTCTCAAGGTAAGAATACTGAAGTGGTTTGCCATTCCCTTCTCCAGTGGACCACATTCTGTCAGACCTCTCCACCATGACCCATCCGTCTTGGGTTGCCCCGCGGGCGTGGCTTAGTTTCATTGAGTTAGACAAGGCTGTGGTCCTAGTGTGATTAGATTGACTAGTTTTCTGTGAGTATGGTTTCAGTGTGTCTGCCCTCTGATGCCCTCTTGCAACACCTACCATCTTACTTGGGTTTCTCTTACCTTGGGCGTGGGGTACCTCTTCATGGGGTCAGAAAGGGCGGTGGGAGGAGATACCCCTCATCCATCGTAAGGAGCAGCCGTGAAGAAATAATAATGACAGCCAGCCCCTTTTCATGTGTTTGTTAGTGATTCACATATTGTTGATGAAATTTGTTGATGAAATTTCTATTAGGATATTTTGGTTATTTAAAAAGTTAGTCTATTAGGTGTATGTGTTCTGGGTAGAAGTCCTTTGTCAGAATTATTAGTTTATATATCTTTTCTTTCAGTATGTGAGTTGTCTTTTCTTTATGACTTTATTTTAGTTTATGAGTTGTCTTTTCTAATTAATAAATTAGAAGTTTCAAATTCTAATTTATCAATTTTTTTCTTTTATGGTTGTGCTTTTGTTATCATATCTAAGACTTTTTTCCTTGTCCAGGATCACAAAGGTTTTCTCTTATGTTTTTTGCAGGGCAGGGCGCACCTGGAGGCATTTGGAACTTCCCCACCACACCCTCTGTGGTAGAAGTGTGGAGTCTTAACCACTGGACCACTGGGGAAGCTGTTCTTAATATTTTCTTTAAGTTTTACTTTTAAAAAGAATAGTTCTCTGTTGTTTTTGGCTGTGCTGGGTCTTTGTTGCTACTTGGGCTTTGCTCTAGTTTCGGCTAGCGGGGGCTGCGCTCTGGTTCCAGCGTGCAGGCTTCTCTCGTTGCTGAGTGTGGGCTCCCAGGCTGCAGTAGGTGCGGTCTGGGCTCTAGGGTCAGCGGTTGCGGCTCACAGCCCTGCTGATCCGCAGCATGTGGGATCCTCCTGAACTAGGAATCAAACCCATGTCTCCCTCATTGGCAGGTGGGTTTTTTTTTTGTTTGTTTGTTTTTTTTTTTTACCACAGAGCCACAAGGGAAACCCTGTTTTGGATTTTATATTTAGATTTATGATCCATTTTGAATTGATTTTTCCTTATGGTGTGAGGCATTAATCACAACTGTTGTTTTGTTTTGTGTATGTTGTAGCACCATTTGTTGAAAGGACGTCCTTTATTCATTGAATCGCCTTTGTCCTTTTTTAAAGAATCAGTTGCTTACATATGTGTGGGCTCACTTCTGGACCATTGTCCTGTTTCATTATTGAACTTGTCTGTTTTTAGGCTAATACCACACTGTCTCGATTACTATAATTTTGTCATAATTCTTAAAATCAAATAATGTTAGTGATATTCACTCTGATTGCCTGTTTTATGTCATTTGTACTTCCATATGGATTTTAGAATTATGCTGAGATTTTGAATGGGATTGTGAGGAATATACAGATCTTGTGGGAAATTGACCTTTTAATAGTATTTAGTCTTTTCTGTTTGTTTAGATTTTATTTAGTTTCTCACAGAAAAATTTTATGTTTTTCAGTTTAGGTCCTACCTTTTGTTGGATTTTTTGGTGAAGCATTTTATACTTGTTTTCTATGCTGTTGTACATTTTTAAAATTTTTAATCATATAAAAATTGTTTTTTACTGTGCTTCACAGTATGTGGGATCATAGTTCCCCAACCAGGGTTCCACAGTGCACCCCTGTAATGAAGCGTGGAGTCTTAACCACTGGACTGCCAGGGCAGTCCATGCTGTTGTACATTTTAAAAAGATTCCAGTTTTTTTTTGTTTTTTTTTTTTTGCTAGTTTATAGACATGCAATTGAGTTTTATATATTGATCTTATATCCTGTAATTATCCTAAATTCACTTTTTTAGCAATATTTTTGTAGATTCCATTGGGTTTTCAGCATAGATGATGTGATGATGTATGTAAATAAGACAGTTTTGCTTGTTTCTGACCTTTTATTTTTCTTGCCTTATTGCTCGGTCTAGAATTTCCCATAAAACGTCAAATAGAAGCAAGCAGAGCGTTCATCTTTGTCTTGTTCTTCATCTGAGGGAACAGCATTCAGGCTTATCATCCTTTTATTTTGATTTTTTTCCTAAAGTTATTTAGAAGTATGTTAATTTAGTTTTAAATACTTGGGAATCTATCAGCTTTCTGTTATTGATTTCTAACTTAATTCTATTTTGGTCAGACAAGTAGAGTTGGCATCTTTTTTTTTTAACTTCTCATATTCATAATTTTAATGCAAAATTAAACTGTGAAGAAAAAAGATTTACAGTGAATATGAAAACATGTGGTGCATGTTCTTAATCTGTAAGAAGACACATGTTCTTAATGTATAAGAAGACACATGTTCTTAATCCGTAAGAAGACATTCTAACAATAGAGCAGATGTGATAATTGAGAAAGTCAAGAACATGTAGAGAAGCCGCTCACTAAGAGAGGCCGCCAGCAGCCAGCACGTGTGCGGGGATGCGTCTGTCTTTGCTAGTGGGTTGTCTGTTGTTGCGTCTGTTATTTCCTTTCGGGGATACATGCCTCCTCTACTCCACAGGTTCTTGCCTCAAGTTGGCATCCTTTAAAGTTGATTGAGACTTGTATTGTGGTCCATAACGTGAGCTTGCTAGTTATTTAATGTGTACTTGAAAACAATGTGTGGTCTGCTACTGTTGGCTGGAGTTTTCTTTAAATGTCAGTTCAGGAGCTTGGTTACCTTTAAACACAAAAAGAGTGAAATATGACATAGATTCTTTTCTCTTTCCCCAAATTCGTAATGTGAGTCCTTAGATCCTGCCATCTCTTTCTACTAGCTGAGGAGAACAGTCTCCTGATTAGAATGACAGCTCTGAGCTGGAAGGCCTTATTTCATTAGTGCAGTAACCAGCCACAGAGATTAGCTTATTGGCTACTTAATAATTAAATGAAGTTGGTTGTAATTCTTTGAGCATACACAGAACTTAGTAGGTTAACCCTTTATTGCCCAGGATTCCTGAGGTGTTCATGTATGAATACAGAGGAGCCTAAAATCCTTGAAAACTATGAGAAAAGATGTTTCAGTTAATTTCAAGAGAAGATCTTATTTAAGAGGCATATTAAATAAAAACAAAATTACAGATTTGGAAACTAGTTCTCTGACTTGAGTATTCCTTTATTAACTGATCTTGGAGTCTTAATGGAAGAACTTCTATACCAGCACTTCTTTCGGCTAGCCAGTTTTACTCTTTGAGGAGGTTCACTAAAGCGTTTCCTTGTTTATTTCATATCCTTGAAGCAGCCTTGTAAGACACAGAGGAAGGTTAGTGGAAGAGAAGGCTGCACTAGATTATAGATCACTGGTGGTGAACCAAATATGGACTAGAATTCCAGAAATGAAAGAGACCTTGGGTAAGGTGATGGGCCTCTGGTGGTTGAGGAAATTCAGATGCAGAAGAATTAGTCGTTGCCTGACAGCAGGGTGCCATGCCCCTCAAAGGGACTTTGACAGTCTTGAGACAGTTTTAGTTGCCACAAGTTGGGACGGGGGCCCCCTAGTATCCAGTGGTTAGAAGCCCAGGAAATTGCCAAATATCCACAGTCCCCAGAACAGAACAGTGCTCTGGGCCAAAATGTCAATACTGCTGAGCTTAAGAATGGTCTGCGTTCAGTTTATCTTGAGTTTTGATCAGAACCTGGATCTAAAACTGCTTCCAGTGATGTGTATACTCGGCATCAGCTGCTCTTATTTTTCATTCTTTTCAACTTCATTTTTAAAGATTCAAAGTAAAGTCCACATAACATAAAGTTAACCATTAACCACTTTAAAGTGTATAATCCAGTGGCATTTAGTAAATTCAGTATGTTGTGCAACCGCTGTCTCTTTGTAGTTCCAGGATGTATCCATCACCCCACAAGGGAGACCTCACACCCTTTAGACAACTCTCCATTCCCTGCCCCAGCTCTGGCCACCACTAATCTGCTTCTGTCTCTGTGGAGTCTTTTTTTTTCTTTTTTTAAATGTCTCTGTGGATTCTAAATTCTTTTTATAAGGTTTTTTAGAAATAAACAGGATGAGAAGTCAGGAGCATGAACATGACATCTGGGGTCCCCATTCTTTTCTGTCAGTGATGGGGGGAAATCATTCATCTGACCCTTTCCCTTTATATATGTGGCTGCTGGCCCAGTAGCCAGAATATTTTTCTGCTTTACATGAGTCTGAAATTCTAGCCCACAATCTGTTTGCTCAGAGTTTTTAAGGATGTCTGTGAAAGTCGTTCAGTCGTGTCTGGGTCTTTGTGACCCCATGGACTATACAGTCCATGGAATTCTCCAGGCCAGAATATTGGCGTAGGTAGCCCTTCCCTTCTCCAGGGGATCTTCCCAACTCAGGGGTTGAACCCAAGTCTCCCACATTGCAGGCGGATTCTTTACCAGCTGAGCCACCAGGGAAGCCCTTGGACGTCTGCAACAGAATTTAATTTCTCACTGATTCTTTCGTACCTGGTATGCTTCTGAGCCACCTCCCCAGGTACTGAACTAAATGTCCTTACATTGATGTGCTTGAAATTAGGAACTGAAGTGATTAGGGAGGTAAATTCATCCCATTACTAAACATAAGTGTGTTTGGAATCATTTAGCACCTAACTTGTATTGCTTTGTAATTAAAAACAAAAACAGGTATATTCCTATGTTTTCATTCCTGCTTAAAACCCTGCAGTGGCTGCTGCTTGGGTTTAGAGTAAACTCGGAATTCCTTACCATTGTGTAATAGGGTCCCCACAGGCTCTGCTTCCACTCCTGGCCTGTTGCTTCCTCTCCCTGGCTCTTGGTGTGGGCACATGAGCCCTTTTTTCTCATGAAGGATCCCAGCTCCTTGAGGCCTCTGCACCAGCAATTGCCTCTCTCTGGAGGGCATAGGGGGACATGCCTTGTACTGCTTTTCAGATCTTAGCTCACATGTCATCTCACATGTGAAACCTGCACTGATTATCCTGTCTTGTCTATGGCTTGTTATAAAAATTTTGAGTGAGTATTGTGGAGAGAATAATACAGCAAATTCCCATTACACACGCTTTGTTTAGAGTCAGCCAGTTTGGAGCAGCGCTGCCTCTCTTCCTGCCTGACGCTCTGTCATCCTGCTCTCTTCAGTTTTCCTGCAGTTGGCATTTTTTTGTGTATACCCAGGGCTGCGAGTTTTTTGAGCAGTAATCTTGTCTGTCCTATTTACTCCTGCCTGGAACATGTTCTTTGTCTGTGTACATAGTAGGTGCTCAGTAAATATTTACTGAATGAATGAATGAAATGAAATAAACTTCCTCAAATCAGAGACTGTGCCTAGTGCATATTAGTCTTCAAAACTGTGCCTGATACAGAGCTGCTGCACACACAGGTTCCTCTCCTCTCCTCTCCTGACAGTAGATTTGTGGATGTAGTAACCCACGTGCGGGGTTTCTGTGATGGAAGGCGAGTATACTCTGCATCTGCTTTCAGATTGCTCTGCTTGTATAGTAAGGCTGGAGATTTTTTCCCGTTGCCATACTCACTTGTTATTTAGTCTCAGTTGTTTGCTCGTAGGTAGACTTGTAACTCATACTAGAAGCCCACATTTATCTTTCCTTCCCTGATTGGTTGTTTCTAGAACTCTGGAAGGTAAGATCATCTAGGTTTAACTCCCATTTTACAGATGAGGACTTTTCCCAGAGTCGTACAGTAAGGTGGTGTGTTTGGTTGGGGTTGGAAATGAGAGCCAAGCCTAGCAGTTAAAAATACTTTATAATTTTCTCTCTGTTGCATATTTATGAGTTCTGTTTTACTAGTTGGCCTCTAAGTTTTATTAGTTCTTTGTGATCAGGGGCTATGTACTCTGAGTACCTGCTATAGCTTTTAACACCAAGCATAGACTAATGTTTTTGGACTAGGAGGCTAAGGTAAGAGCATTGCTTTATTTGAGAATTAATCTAGTGTTGTATCTCTATTTCTCCCTGCTTTATGGGAAGAGACACTTGGAGGACAGAGCTTGCTTGCTTATGCAGAGGGTACACACAGGAGCTGAGAACGGGGCGGATGAGACGGGGAGGGTTGACAGAAGGCCACAGGCGGAGGCTTTGCTCTTTGGAGCGAGTCCATCACTTCCTGCTGTCCAGTCCAGTGTGAAAGACCATCTGGGCCTCCCCTCAGCAGATGAACGTGATGTAGTGGATGTGCAATGCAAAAGCTGGGTTTTGCTGAAAGTAATTGTCAGGTTAGATAGATCTGGAAATATCCAGTGCAGAGACAGGCTTGAAATGGGTGAAAAAGTGTAATGATTATTTATAATTATTTTGAGCCAGTGTAGATCTATTTATATCATGCAGACACATATTGAATGCTTTTAAAATATGTGGCGTCGTTATAACATTGCTTTATGTGTGTGTGTGTGTGTGTGTGCGCGCGCGCTCAGTTGTGTCTGACTCTCTGTGACCCCACAGACTGTAGCCCACCAGGCTCCTCTGTCCATGGGATTCTCTAAGCAAGAATACTGCAGTGGGTTACCATTTTCTACTCCAGGGAATCTTCCCGATGCAGGAATCAAACCCAGGTCTCCAGTGTCTCCTGCATTGGCAGGCGGATTCTTTACCACTGAGCCACGTGGGAAGCCCATTATAACATTATATAGTTTTATTTCTTTTTAAAGTCATATATAATGAACATTTTCTGTGTTAATACTCAGTACTGCTGTAGAAATCAGTAAGTGATGTTTTTGTTTGTCATGGCTGATATTCTAATAATTTACCTCATTTCTTTTTGCATGTTGAGTGAATGATGATCAATAGCTGTGGCTGCAGTTTTGGTGTTGTAACTAGGTATTGTAACTAGGAGTTATAATAAATTACAATAAATTACCTTTGGGAAAGGGTAAGTTCTGTGTATCTAGTCTGGTTCCCCAAAGTAAGGCCATAGGAATTGTCACCATTGAGACTCAGCAGTGCAGCCAAGGCCAGTTGTTTTCTTAGAGCTACACTTCATTTTCTGGTTCTGACTTTGCTCTGCATTTTCATTCCCTGCCCTGCCCTGCACCCTGCAACTGCTTGTGTGCTGTGTGTGCCTAAAGCGGGCTCGGGCTTTGGCGTGGCGCCCGTTCTCAGGGCTGAAGAGCCTGAGCCTTTGGCTCCCAGCGCCGCAGTATCACTTGCTGGTTTTCCCTTTGGGGGAGGGATACGAGGACCCTTTCAGATCCCTCCGGTCGTCAGCAGATCTAACTGATGGAAGATAGAAAGACACCCTCTGCCCAGCAGCCCCTGCCCCGTGATGTGGGGTCAGCCGGTAAGCCCTTTTTTCTGGAGGCTCAGCAAACCGCAGCTGAGGGTTTCTGAGGTTGGGATGGTTGTGTCTGGAAGTCTGCTGTATCCCGCAGAGCTCTTGAAGTCACTCAAGAAGCTTGCGCATGACTTGCTGTTTCCATTGGGGTGTGCTGCCTTTCTCTGGGGCTCAGCCACCTCCTTTCTCCCGACAGGGTGGGAACTGCAGTGTTCGTGCATCTGCACTCTGTCCCCCAAGATGGGCTGCAGTCAGACTTTTTTGATTAGCCATTGTTACAGTTTTCTTCAGGAACACTCTTTAAAACCACTCTGAGGTGGAGAGTCTGGGCTCAGCCCCACTGCCGCTCTTGGGGGACACAGACTTTTCCTTGACCTTGTTGGAAAGACATCCCCCGCAGAGCCCATAGGCTAGTTTTAGATGAGGGAGACCTATGATGATTGTGAACCTCCTATAAAGGGATCAGAATCAAAAAGTTATTGTTATGGGAGAAAAGAGAAAGCAAGTTCATAGTTCTGACCTTGAAAGCTGGAGTGTGGGGAAAACAGGAACAAGCTATGTCCTCACGGTGCTGGAGGGGTGCGTCTTCCTTGCAAGGTTCCCTTTTCCAGGCAGTTACTGGTCAGGACCTCAAGTGATGCTTCGACTTTGCTTTTAACAGTTCTAATTGAATCCTTAATGCACTGTTCTGTCTTGGCGTTAGGCGACCTGTTTGGTCACACTCACTGTCCAGCCATTGCTTGGCTTGCTCCCCTGCCTCCTCACCCCTCAAACACACGTGCTGGATACTCTGGTCTGAGCAGCATGAAAGTGAGTGTTTGGTCTTAGAGGACCGTCTCTGCTGCAGGACCTTAGGTCCAGTTTTCCATTTGGTTCAGTCTGACATTTTAGACCGACCCTCCTCTCCAGATGTTCTGAAAGCTAGTCCAAGTTTCACATACATTTACTTGGAAGACAGAGTCTAGAATCAGTCCAAGTCTCTGGAAGACAGGGTTTCAGATGACCAAGTTTTGAGGTGTATTGCAAGTATTGTTGCTGATGTGAATTACCTTAGTTGGTAAAGAATGTACCTAAAAGATTAATTTGAGCAGATGCAGATGTAGTCTTTTTGCTCACTCTCTAGGATGGGAGAAAACTTGTTGGGGCAAGGAGTTGGAGTGGATCATAGCTCATCGGGGCCAAGTCTGTCCATCATTCACCTTAGCCCTTCTTGGTGATCTTTCCTTTCGGGACATGCTTACGTGTGTGAGGAATCTGTAACCAGTGATGAATTCCTGAAATGTGGTTGTAAAAGTTAAGAGTTGCCTATACACAACTCTTAAAATACTTCTTACTAAATTGTCTTATTTAGATGGTGGAAAAGTATGGCGGTGACTCAGTTCACTTAGAAAGCCATTTGTATTGGTGTCTTTTGTGTGTAGCAGTGGGCCCTTAAGTGTTTGAATACATGAATCGATAGATGAAACGATTTTCTTCTTGCCAGTGAAATGTGCCTGTTGACAGGCACTTGGCATTTCATCCGAGTCTCTGACTTCAGTGTCCTTTTTCTCCCCTTCTTAGAAGGTTCAGTATTCTGCCCTGCCTTTTTGGCCCAGTGTTTTCATTCAGTATGCTGCTGCTTATTAGGTGAACTGCTTTCCTGCTACACATTTCAAATAAAGACTCTTGAAACTTACAGAATAATCCATATGTAAATTGGGACAGGACTGGCATTTTGGGCATAACTCACTGGAACGCAGGCAGTATGACAGGGCTTGTAATTTCCTTCATATTTTATATTGTTCCTCTAGAGAGGTACCCATAGCAGATACCATTTTCTAAATGATTCCAGAGGAGTGCTTTACAGTGCCTATTCCACTAAGCCCTAGGTCTCTTCCAGTTATTTCATTGTGTTGTAAAACTCATGGTATTCAAGATAAAATTGTAATTCCCCTATAGAAATAATTCCATATAAGAGGATACAAGGTACAAAACTATTGTACAGTATCTGAAATCTCCCCTTTTGCTATAAACTAGAGAGAAGGGAAACAAATGTTTGTACATTACAGTGGAAAAGAGAGATCATGTTCTTCCAAATGTGCTTGCATGAAGTAGGGTTAATATCACCTTTTAGTACCACGTGTGAACTATCTGGGGCTTCCCAGGTGGCGTTAGCAGTAAAGAACCCACCTGCCAGTGCAGGAGACTTAAGAGACCCAAGTTCAGTCCCTCGATCGGGAAGAGATTCCCTGGAGCAGGGCATGGCAACCTGCTCCAGTGTTCTTGCCTGGAGAATGCCATGGACAGAGAAGCCTGGCTGGCTACAGTTCATGGGGCTGCAGAGAGCTGGACATGACTGAGCGACTTTACATGCAGCATGTGAACTGTCTGGGGCTGAAGTTGAAATGAGATAATGTTGTGGCCAATGCACCTGGAACTCTTGGAAACAATGTGACCTATAGTATAGTGCGTCAAATTACAGTAAAAATCTGAAAATCTAGGATTTTGTACTCCAGAAAGTTCTGATGGTATAGCATCTGTGTGCTAACCACTACGCATACAAAGAGGTTTTTACTGTAATGATATTTTGTTATGGGTAGGCAGAGTACATTTATTAGAACTGTTTGGCTTGCTAGTAAGATTAGCTGAATAAGAGAGTATATTTCACTATTCTTGATAAATTTGCCATTTTATGTAATACAGTCTGGAAGTGATACACTGTATTCAGTTGTGATTATCTCAAAAGTCTTTTGACCTTTTTATTTCATATATAATCTGTGTTGGCCTCAAGTCAGTAGCAGAGGTGTAACAATAGTGGATTGCGGTAACTTTAGTGATACCACCAGAAAGCAGCACTAGTAAAGTGACTTGAATAAAGTAAAACCAGAAATGTGACCATTCAGGATTTCAGTATAGGTTATCTACATTGCCTGGTACACATTTTTTTTGTATTTAAATTTTTAAATTGAAATATAGTTGATTTACAGTGTTGTGTTTCTGCTGTACAGCAGTGGTTCAGTTATACATAATTAAATTATTTTGCATCATAACATCATAGGATATTGAATATAGTTCTCTATGGTATATATAGGACGTTGTAGTATATGGTATTAATTCTTATATATAAGGTTAATAGTTATTTCAGTGGGAAAAGAAACTTGTACTTTATTCTGACTCATTAGATTTCTCCCAGCCGGCATTCATAGCCCTTCAGTACGCAGCACAGCCTCCGCACCAGCCCATTCAGTAGATCCTCTTTTAGAAACCATTTCTGCAGCACTAAAGAATTCCTCTGTCTGTATTTGTGGGTATTTCTTAATATAAGATGATGATAATCAACTGTGTTTTCAATAAAATCGTATGTGCATGCTGTTGTATTATATATGGCTCATTTTCGTTACCCTACATGCTACCATTGAAATGTCCACTGCACAGAGCGAAAGACAAGGAGGTGTCTGCTGTGGCAGTCCAGGCCTCACTGGACCAGCCGTCATCCCGCCTCTGCTCTAAGCCTGCTTGTTGGTGGGGAGGAACATGCCTGGTAGTACCTCTTCCTGAGATGATGGTTGTGTTATAAGTCAGTCTGAATTTGGAGATGAAAAATGTTGACTTCAGCAATTTAATTTTATCTCTATGTTTGGTTTATTCTGTAAATAATATGAAGTTTTAATCTATCAATCATCCATCCATTCATCTGTAGTCCACTGAGAACCAACTTCCTTCTTCCATTTAAATTTTGTTCACTGGAGATTTGAGGCTTCATCACTGCCTCCTGAGGCCAAGGTTTTCTAGTATACTGATGATGTCTGGGAAGAAACGTTTTACAATTGTTTTTACTGTTTCCAGATCATTCCCATTCTGTGTTGGAGAGGCTGAAATGGTGAAATTATGAAGCCAGCAGTTAGTGCAAAGGGAATTCAGTGCCCTGTTTACTGAAATACCTATGAACACAGCCCCTTTAATGGTGATGAGTTTCATGTAAAATATTTGAACCTAGGCAGCTGAGGATATTTGTAGGGTCAAAGGTAAGTTAGACACACAAAAAAAGGAGTAGTGATTTTTATATTTATTTAGTGCTAATACCGAATTTAGAATTGGTTGACTTTGTGAGAAGTGGAATGTATATCATCTTGTTTTCTTTTTCTATATCTTTATTATTTCTTACTGATTTTTGTATTGGTTTACTTGGCTGTCAAATATTGATAAATATCTTCCCCTCAGTAATGCCCTGAATGATAGAGTGGGTGAGGCAATGGAGGACTTGGGCTCTAAATTGCCTGGATTCAGATCTCAGTCATGCAGTGAATGGATGGATACTATTTGTCTAATTACTTCTGCAGTTCGGACTCTTAGATTGTTACAGTGCTTTGCCTTTTTTTTTTTTTTTTTTAAGGTAATAAAGTACCGGTGATATCAGATGTGTGCAATTGTGATTAGGGGGCTAGCCTTTTTAAAGTCTCCTGATATATAATGTCATATTGAAGTTGTCAGGTGCGTTCTTTCACAACAGAGGAACTTCTTTTAAGAATTTAAAATTGCTTCATCACGTAGGTTTGGTGAGTGTTATGCCCATCCTTTTTCTTGAGGAAGAGACTTGATTTCTGATGGGCTTTCTTACATAAATTCAGCAAGTTTCTGTGGTATGAATTCAAATAGCACATTTAGATAAATTTAAATATCGGCCAACCACAACAATTGGCTACTAGTATGTTTTCTTCAAGGGTCACCTCTTGGTAATTAAGTTTCACTATAAAATTGGAAGTTTTCTGGACAGTACTTGCTTCTTGGAGAAGCAATAATTACTTTTAGTTCCAGGGAATATTTTTTGTAGCAACTTAATAACTTGTAGTTAATGAAAGTATCATAGATTAATTCACTGGTCAAGTTTTGCAAAAAGTGAGGGAAAAATGTTAAATCAGTGTCTTTGCTGCAGTCTCTGTTTAGGGTGAAAGGTAAATTGTGGCTTCCTGGAGTTTCCTTGGACGTGGAACTTCTGGGTAGCCAGGATTTCTGTATATTGCAAAGTTTACCACTGTTCATGAATTTATGGCCTAAACTTTGAATTTACTTATTTTGAGAAGAAATCTACATAGAATGTATTTAACTTCCCAATCTTAAGAAAAAAATCCACTTTATTAAATATACAGTTGCATATCAACAGTTGGATACACCTGTGTAACCAGCACCCCAAACAAAATATCAACGATGGCATTTCCCTAAGAGTTCCTCCTGCCCCTTAGAGTGATATCAGCCCCCTCAAAACACACACACCAGGACCACGCAGTCAGGGGGTGAGCAGTAGAACCCTGCAATATGCATTATTTCCTTTCCCCCCAGTCTAGTGGGGGGGCATACTTTTATCTGGCCCCAGTAACTGCATTCTTAGGCCTCCTGCATGGCAGCACATGGTGAATCTCCTCTCTCCTGAGCACCTTATGCCTCTGCCCTAACTTCAGTGGCTCCATGTGTAGGCTTGGGGGTGGGGACTCTTGTTCCAGCTTTCTAAAACAACTAGCTTTCTTTTAAAAAAAAATTATTTATTTTTGTCTTTGCTGGGTCTTCGTTGATGCGTGGGCTTTTTTTTTTCTTTAGCTGCTGAGAGTGGGGCTTCTCATTTCAAGAGTTTCAGTAGTTGCAGCGTGCGGGCTCAGTAGTTGCCGCTCCCGGGCTCCAGAGCACAGGCTCAGTAGTTTGGCAAGAGGGCTTAGTTGCTGCATGGCCTGTGGGGTCTTCCTGGATCAGGGATATAACCTGTGTCTCCTGTGCTGGCAGGCAGGCTCTCTACCAGAGAAGCCCGCACTAACTTTTTGCAGCTCTCCTTTTTTTTTTTTTTTGGCCATTTTAGCTGCAGAATATCTTTCATAGATGAGTCCTGTTAACCTGGGCAGACGTGCAGTAGGGTGCTGGATGATGAATATCTGCTCTAGCAACGTGGTGAACATGCGCGTGGAGTCTGTTGGCGTGCTCCTGCCTTTTTCTGCCCTACCCATGACCCCGTCCCGTGGGTCCTGTGGCCATCATTCCACCTGTTGCTCTTCTGCTGCCCCCGGTTCTCCAAGAGCTCCTCTGAGCCGGCTTATGCTCTAACCCTCTCCCCTCGACCCCCAGCACGCTGCACCCAGGGCCCGTGTCTCTCAGGCCGTGACTGATTCCCCCTCCTCTCCTGCCAGCTCTCTCCCAGTGGGGCCACTCGGCAGATTGTAATGCTGGGGAAAATAGGGTTCTGCCCTGAGCTCTAGTCACGCTCTGCAGCGAGGAGGACGACAGCAAGCTTTATTGTCTCTGTGGGTGTGTCTGCAGTGTCTCTGTGGTTTTCAGAAGATGGCAATTACTGAAGACAGTCACTCTTCCTATATAAGTCATAATTATGGATGATCACTGCCACTATTTAGATTTATTATTTAGCACAGTTTTGGTAAACTACATCATTAAATGTATGTCAGATTAACTTATTTTGTTTGGCCAACACAGTAACGTCTGTGAATGCCGTGTTTCCTAGTTTGTTGCTCAGAAAGCCCTGGTGAAAGTGACAGTAGTGATGACCTTTGAATAGGATCATAACCCCCATCATTTATACATGTTTTTGGTAGCATTCTGAAGGCTTTGTCTGTTTTCACTGAAGCGGGGGTAAAAGAAACAAATGGGGGTAAAAGAAACTGTTTACTGTGCCCGTTAAATATACAGTCTTTCTCATATTCTTTTCCATTATGGTTTACTACAGGATATTGAATATTATTCAGTTGAATGTTGATTACAGGCTAGTCCCTGTACAGTAGGACCTTGCTGTGTATCCGTCCTATGTACGGTAGCTTGCACCTGCGAATCCCTGCCTCCCAGTCCTTCCCTTCCCCACTCCCCTCCCTTGGCAGCCCCAGGCCTGTTCTCTAGGACTTTGAGTCTGTTTCTGTTTCATCGTTCACTTTTTTCATATTTTAGATTCCACGTATAAGTGATGTCACATAGTGCTTCTCTTTCTCTCTCTGGCCTACTTCACCTAGTATGATTGTCTCTAGGTCCTTCCATGTTGCTGCAGATAATGCCGGGTTCTTAATACACCTTGTTTCATAGAGCTCTTAAAACCGCTCTGATTTAGGAAACATCGTTATTTCTTTCATGGATCAGGAAGCTGAAGCTTCGATTACTGAGTTGAACTGTTTTCTCCCGGTCTTGAGGCTATTTGGCTGTTTCAGATGAAGATAGTGACACCCATCTTGCAGGGTTGTTGGCAGGATTACAACTAGTGCATGTGTGAAGCATCAGGCAGGCATAGCGCCTGACACTGAGATTATTACACAGACATTTCCTGTTCTCAGTGAGTTGATGGTCTAGGTCATCCTCCACGACGTCCTAGTCTTTGCTTAAATCTGTTAATTTCTCAGGGAGGTCCATTCCTTCTTGAACCTCAGCATAAAATGATTTGTATATAGATGCTGAATAACTACCATCAGTACTTTGCTTTTATACACTGCTATTCAACCTGAATTCAGTACACTAAAAAAAGGTATTTCCATTTTGAATTATTGGAGCATTACTTTAAAATGAAAAACAACTGTAACCACAATCACAAGGAAAAAAATCCAGACTACACTTCCTGGTATTTTTTCAAAGACTTATTTCTTTCTGGTAACAGTTCATTGGGATAGTCACAAACGACACAATTTGCCCATTTAAAATATGCAATTTATTGGTTTTAGTGTATCCACAGAGCTGTGCAGCCATTACCTCAATGAATGCTAGAACATTTTCCACTACCTCTAACAGAAACTTCGATTTCTGGACAGTCACCCTCTACTCCCTTCTCCCACTCCATCCTCCAGAAACTTCTGATCTTCCTGTGTCTGGGTTTGCCAGTTCTAGACATTTCTGGTAAATGGAATAGTACAAAATGTGGCCTTTTGTGACTGGCTTCTTTTACTTAGGGGCCTCTGTGCTAGACAGGTGTTAGTACTTCACCTCTTTGTTGCCAAAGAGTGTTCTGGTTTTTGGATACACTACATTTTGTTTATCCATTCATGAGCTGATAGGCATTTGAGTTGTTTTCACTTTGGGCCATTGTGAATAATGCTGCTATTATGAACATCATGTATAAAAGCCTTTGTGTGGATGTAGGTATTCATTTCTCCTGAAGAACTGCCAGACTTTTCCCAAGGGGCTGCACCATTTTACATTTCCACCAGCAGTGTGTGAGGGTTCCATCCTTCCCATTTCCTCAGTAACACTTGCTTTTATCTGTCTTTTTGCTTATAGCTTTCAAAGACTTAGGTGTCGACCTAGATGCCCCAGGGATGTTTGTAGACACAGTGCCTGGTGTTTTCCCTGGTACCTCTTTGCTACTCTAACTTTGGGGTGGGAAGCTTACGTATCATGGGAAATTGGAGGGTTAACTGATAGAGTGGTATCACTGGTTAAAGTCAAGGTGTATGTGAAGGCTACATCTAAAAAGTTCTTAGAAACACTTTTATATGTAACTTGTGTCAGTAACAGTTGACAGACTTTTATAGGAATGCTGTTAGTGTAACGTCCAGGGTTTGTCAAAAGTTTATGTGGAGAACTGATGAAGGTATTTAAAACTTGGTCAGTAACATATCATGTCTTGATTTGGTCAGAGAAGTTAAAATTAAGACATTCTTCCCATCGTTTCATTGTTGTTGTTAACATTCATATATGATCGTGTGCATTTTAAAGGAGGGGATATTTTCTCAAAGGAGGTGAAAATTGTTTCTTTGGGTGGGGTGCCCTGAAGAGGAGAGTGACTGGTATCACCAGGCCTGCTCACCTTGGAGAGGAGCACCGAGCGGCCTGTCCTCCTGCAGCCTGGGTTGCTGCTTAATGCGGTTGCCAAACGGCGAGTGACGGCAGGGACTCCCGCAGAGCCAGGTGGGCGACTTGCCCGACTTGCGGATGGAGTGATGGGGTAGGCTGAGCTCCAGCTGGTAAGCTGGAGGGTGCGCGTCTCCTCTGTAGCTGAATCAGCTGCAGCTGAATCTTGTCACAGAGAACCATGGGGGGAGAGTTAGAGCTTCTGATTGTTCAAGAGGTGAGAGATCCAGACTTCTAAAAAAGTTACGCAACCAGTGAAACAAAACAGTAAAACTGTTGACCAAACAAATAATTCTTCATGCTACCAGCTTATAATCTCTTAGGTATCACAGACCAGTTGACCCATAAACCTTTTTAAATTATGTGATGAGGGCGGACAGCCCCCACACAGGAATGCTGCTGTTTAGAAGCCTCAGACATTGGCAGCAAGATTGCAAGGTGAGGTAGAATTGGGAGGCAGGCCTGTGCTTGGTGGACTATTGGCTGCGCTTGTCTCACCGGAGATTCATGGTGCAGCGCCTCTTCTCTCTTTGCTGCGTTTAGAAAGCCTGGAGCCCCTTTTGAGCTGTACAGAGCCTAAAAAGGCGGTTTTCTGAGGAATTAACAAGTGAGATTGGTTGCTGAACAAGTTTTTGTTTAATGCAGTGGAAATTCTGGATGGATCATAAATACATTTAGCCTGAATTAGACTCACTGTATGTTGCCTGGATTGCCTTCTATAAGACCCCAAGAAAAATGAAACTATTGGGAGCAGGATCCCCCAACTTAACCTGCTGAAATGGCTATTTTCTCTGGTTGTCCTGTCCCCTAGACTATACAGTGTCTCTCTGAGCATGAACTTGTATGTCAGATGCTCTGAAATACATTTTAATAAAGTAGATTTGGGGCCATCGTATATGAGTTATCAGTAATTCCTGAAGGTACTGGGCATCAGCAAAGATAAATACTCTAATTTCACTTTCTTGGAATGCAGTTTGCTGTTACTTTTAATTATGCTTACAGTCAAAGCTGTTTGATAAGCTTTCGGTGGACGGGTACAGCTTGCGGTATTTCATGCTGCCTGTTTCTGGCTCATCAGGACACATTGGAGAGACTTGAAAAGACTCGGTCAGTTAAGATTGTTTATGTGCTTCCTGTTTGTCCCCACCTTTGAGTTGTATCTTTGTAAATGTGCTTGATTGCCTTTCATCAGATGCTTAGGTCATGTTCTTTTTGAGTGAGTTAATTACGCTTTGGGTAACTGATTTTGAAAACCCATGTTTGAACCACTGCTAACTCCACAGCTCTTCTCTCAGGTGGAGGGACCTCCTACGCCTGCTTCTCAGGCTGACGGAGTTTTCTCCTCACAGGGCAGTCATCAGGCAGGAGAGGTTGTATTAATAGTCCTGCACGCACTCTAGAGGAAGGGAAGGAGGAGGGTTTAAGGGTTGGATGCCCTTGTGAGCTCCCCCTGCTTCTGTTTTAGGGTAATTAATTAGTTCCCTTGGCTTGAGCTGAACTTTGGGCTCTGTGTTCTGTTTTTTCGTTCCCAATCAGCAGCCTTTAGGCACAGGCTGGGTGGGGGTGGGGTTTATATTTCTGGGGTGGAGTTTATATTTCAGGTCATCCCCAAATGAATGAAGTAACCGGAGTACAGTGCTTTTTTAAGCTTGGCCTTGAGGCTGGAAAAGGCCACAGAAGGTTAAAACGTTGTCCTCAGAGTCCTGGTGTCTTGTGCGATCTCTTGGTGTCCTCTGAGGACTTCAGTTTCTGGGCATTGGGTGGGCTGGGAGTGTTTGCTCCCAGGTTCTCTGGTGGATGTTTCTGTGATAAGGTGGTCTTGCTTCTCTCTGCCACTCTGCCTCCCTTCCGGCTCCCCCTCCCCCTCGGCCTCCTAAATGAGGTACATCCCCCTCTGCTCCCAGACGTCTCCATCTCCCCGGTCCTCCCCGTTCCGACAGAGCCATCATTTATCAAGTGGTTTCACGCGTTGTCGGGAGGGGCCCTGGGGACTCGAGTTTGTTTCGCCCCTTTGTTGTGGCTCCACAGGATGGGCCAGCTTAGTCTCCAGCCAACTGCTGAGCGATGCTGGCCTCCAGGAGCAAATGTTAAAGGGGCCTCCTTTCATCTGTATGCTGCTGCCTCAGTCTTAGTTTAAATTCCAGCCTCTTGGAACTGTAATCACCCTGTACACACACTTTTCTGGATGTATATGGCATCGTGAGAGTCTTCTTTTGGTACTTTTCTTCCCCCCAACCCCAGTCACTTGAGAACCTGGAGACAGATTTTTCTTCTTTCTTTCTTTGTTATTCCTTGTCCATTTTCTGTTCTTTCTTCTTTATGATCTTACCTTTTTCTTAGTGGTAGGTTATTATAGATAGATTTATTTAGTAAGGGGAGTTCCTGCTTTTATCAGACATAGTCTTCTTAGGTATAAGATACCCAGGTGTCTTTTTTCCTGACGTCACACTGTTCACTATCAGCAGAAATATATAGATGGTATAGGGTTAAAAAAGCTTTTAAAACTTGTCAACCTTGAAAGTGCAAGAGTATTACTGCCTGTTACCAGGGGTTATGCATGGTTTCCAAAGTGTCTAACAAAGTAGAAGGAAGACTGTACTTAGATGTGGTGAGAGCATTAACTCATCTTCATTGACCATAGCAGTGAAACATAGATGCTGTTCAGTGTAATTTAATAGTTTAAAAGGACAGTGTTTATTTTGTGGGGTAAGAGAAGTTAAGACTGTAATGTTACAAGGGTTATGAGAATTTTTTTCTGTGATCTTGGAGTATTTCCCTCCAGAATTTTACTAAGAAGACTTTGACGTAAAGACAAACATTGAAAGGATTATGCATTATATTTTGGGCTTAGTTTTTTTTCCTTGACTAAGTTGAATATGCAGGTCAGGAAGCAACAGTTAGAACTAGACATGGAACAACAGACTGGTTCGAAATAGAAAAGGAGAACATCAAGGTTGTATACCGTCACCCTGTTTATTTAACTTATATGCAGAGTACATCATGAGAAACGTCGGGCTGGAAGAAGCACAAGCTGGAATCAAGATTGCCAGGAGAAATATCAATAACCTCAGATATGCAGATGACACCACCCTTATGGCAGAAAGTGAAGAGAAACTAAAAAGCCTCTTGATGAAAATGAAAGAGGAGAGTGAAAAAGTTGGCTTGAAGCTCAACATTCAGAACATGAAGATCATGGCATCTGGTCCCATCACTTCATGGGAAATAGATGGAGAAACCGTGGAAACAGTGTCAGACTTTATTTTTTTGGGCTCCATAATCATTGCAAATGGTGATTGCAGCCATGAAATTAAGACACTTACTCCTTGGAAGGAAAGTTATGACCAACCTAGATAGCATATTGAAAAGCAGAGACATTACTTTGCTGACTAAGGTCCGTCTAGTCAAGGCTATAGTTTTTCCTGTGGTCATGTATGGATGTGAGAGTTGGACTGTGAAGAAGGCTGAGTGCCGAAGAATTGATGCGTTTGAACTGTGGTGCTGGAGAAGACCCTTGAGAGTCCCTTGGACTGCAAGATCCAACCAGTCCATTCTGAAGGAGATCAGCCCTGGGTGTTCTTTGGAAGGAATGATGCTAAAGCTGAAACTCCAGTACTTTGGCCACCTCATGTGACGAGTTGACTCATTGGAAAAGACTCTGATGCTGGGAGGGATTGGAGGCAGGAGGAAAAGGGGACGGCAGAGGATGAGATGGCTGGATGGCATCATGGACTCGGTGGACGTGAGTCTGAGTGAACTCCGGGAGTTGGCGATGGACAGGGAGGCCTGGCGTGCTGCGATACATGGGGTCTCAGAGTCGGACACGACTGAGCGACTGAACTGAACTGAAGTTGAATAAAACACATAGTAGTCTCACAATGCAGTGTAAAGTTATGCTTGGAAGCAAAATAACAAGAGGAAAAAGCACCCCAGATGACATGTGTCTCCTGTGGTTTGAGTTCTAAAAGGAGCCTGTTGTCTTGTGTTTATTGTAGATAAGCTGAGCCCAGAACCTGAAGCTGTATGTGTTGCTGGTTATCAAGTTCCGTGGGGAGTGTCCCCCCTCCTCATCAGATTCTTTAAGGTGAAAACGCTTAGACACCTTGATCAGATTTGTTAACTGAAGAAGAATTTATGAGCAGTGAGTATCTTGAGTGCTCTCTGTTGATGCCTGTATATAAAGAATCTCTAAAACAATTTATTGATTTTTTTTTTAAAAGAGATCAAATTGAACCCCAAATGTTTCCCATATGGGATGACCTTACTATTGGGATACTTCTCAGCTATAAAACTGTGATGTACTGATTCTCACTGATTTTTTTTTTTTTTTAACAATGAAACTTAATAAAATCACACATTGCTAATAAAAAGAATTTTTGCTCTAACAATTTTTTTTTTGGCCATGCTACATGACATGGGGGATCCCAGTTCTCCAACCAGGAATGGAACCCATGCCCCCTGCGCAGTGACAGCATGCCGTCTCAACCACTGGGCTGCCAGGGAATTCTGGGATTTTTCTTTTATTGCAATACTATTAAAATATCATAATATTTGGTTACATTTCTAAATAAGAATATGAAAGCTCAAGGACCTTGCATTCATTCTGAAAGTTTAATAGGTACTGTTTGCCATATACTGTTTTACGCAGTATGTCAATGAATAAAACAAATAAAAGTCCTTTGGAGCTTTAGTTCTTCTGGAGGTGGACAGGAAAGGAGACATACCAGGCACTCCATTTTCTTGACATTTTATAGCACCCATTGGTGACTTTTTTTTTTTTTTTTGTAAAGAGCCAGACACTGTTGTATAACAGGACCTTGGGCAAGGCTATGTTTCAATAAAATTTTGTATTTATGGTAGCAAGTGGCAGACTGTAGTTTGCTGGCCCCTGTTCTAGCATGTAAAAGACAAACATTAGGTCATAGAAGTTTAAAAAAGTCGTGTAACAAAAAATATTACTAAGTCAGTGGACATGTAAGAAATTTAAGAACAAAATACTGGCAAACTAGGTGACTATAAAGAGTCAGTATGCCAGTGGAACAATGGGCACGGGACATGAAGAAATAAGTCACAGAAGAACAAGTATAAATGCCCAGGAAATACCTGAAAAGATGCCGTTCTGGCTGGCTGAAATTATACGGGTAGAAAATAGCAAGGCGAAATAAGAAGGCTTTAAATGATCAGTGCAAAAAAATAGAGGAAAACAATAGAATGGGAAAGGCTAGATAGAGATCAAGGAAACATTTCATGCAGGAATGGGCATGATAAAGGACAGAAACGGTAAGGACCTGGCAGAAGTAGAAGAGATTAAGAAGAGGTGGCAAGTATACAGAGAAGAACTACAAAAAAGGTCTTAGTGCCCTAGATAACCACAGTGGTGTGTTAACTCACCTAGACCCAGACATCCTGGAGTTTGAAAGTGGGCCTTAGGAGGCATTACTACAAACAAAGCTAGTGGAGGTGGTAGAATTCCAGGTGAGCTATTTAAAATCCTAAAAGATAATGCTGTTAAAGTGCAGCACTCAGTGTACAGATTTAGAAAACTCAGCAGTGGCCACAGGACTGGAAAAGGTCAGTTTTCTTTCTAATCCCAAAGAAGGGTAGTACCAAAGAATGTTCCAACTACTGTACATTTGTGCTCATTTCACACACTAGCAGGGTTATGCTCAAAATCCATCAAGCTGGACTTCAGCAGTATGTGAACCAGGAACTTCAGATGTACAAGCTGAATTTAGAAAAGGCAGAGGAACCCCAGAGATCAACTTGCTGACTTCCGTTGGATCATGGAGAAAGCAAAGGAGTTCCAGAAAAACATCTGTTTCATTGATTACACTAAAGCCTTTGACTGTGTGCATCATAACAAACTATGGAAAATTCTTAAAGAGATGGGAATGCCAGACCACCTGACTGGTCTCCTGAGAAACTTGTATGTGGGTCAAGAAGCAACATCACTTTGCAAGTTCCGTCTGGTCAAAGGTATGGTTTTTCCAGAAGTCATGCGTGGATGTGAGCCTTGTACCATAAAGAAGGCTGAGCACCAAAGAATTGATGCTTTTGAATTGTGATGCTAGAATAGACTCTGGAGAGTCTCTTGGACAGCTGGGAGATCAAACCAGTCAATCCAAAAGGAAATCAACGCTAAATATTCATTGGGAGGACTGATGCCGAAGCTCCTATACTTTGGTCGCCTGATGCGAAGAGCCGACTCATTGGAAAAGAAAGACCTGATGCTGGGAAAGATTGAGGGCAGGAGGAGAAGGGGGCAGCAGAAGATGAGATGTTAGATAGCATCATTGATTCGATGGACATGAATTTGAGCAGACTCTGGGAGATAGTGGAGGACAGAGGAGCCTGGTTTGCTGCAGTCCATGGGGTCACAAAGAGTTGGACACGAGTTAACAACCAAATAACAACAAAAATCTTACTGGAAGAGAAAAGTACATTGCTGTTGGGAAATGGTATTGATCCTGCCTTTTTGGAAAATAATCTGGCATTTTAGTAAAATTAGAACATAGACACACAGACTCTCTCTCTCTCTGTCCCAGAGTGGTTTCTCGTTGAATTTGGGGTTTGGGAAGTTCGTGATAGTTCATTGTGGCTTTCTTTTTCTTTTAGTTTTTAAAATTGTCATAAAATATACATAACATGAAAGTGTATCATTCTAAGCACTTATAAAGTGTTACAGTGTATTGGTATTAAGTACATTTATAACATGCACCTGTCGCCACCGTCCATCCCCAGAACTTTTCTTCTTATGAAATTGAAACTCTTATACCTGTTCAGTTAGTCCCCATTCCCCCTCCCCCAGCCCTGGGTAACCACCATTCTCTTTATGTGTCTCTGATTTTGACTGTTCTAAGTACCTCACATAAGTGAAATCTTTCCGTGGTGGGCTTATTTCACTTAGCATAATGCCCTCAGGGTTCATCCATGTTGTAGAATATGTCATATCTTTGTCCTTTAAGGCTGAATAATATTCCATTGTATCTCTAGACTTTTCTGTTTTTATTTTGGTGTCCATGCAGCATGCAAGATCCCAGTTCCCCCGCCAAGGATGGCACACTGCTCCCCTGCAGTGTAAACATAGTCTTAACCACTAGACCACCAGGAAAGTCCCTAAACCACATTTAAAAAAATCAGTCCATTTATCAATGGACACTAGATTTGCTTCCACATCTTAGCTATTGTGAACTATACTGTTGGTAACAGGTGTACCCAATATCTCTTTGAGACCCTGCTTTCAATTCTTGGGGGTATAAACCCAGATGCGAAAGTGCTAAACATACGGTTCATTTTTAATTGGTGAGGACCCACCTTTGCATGGTGGTCGTTCCATTTTACATTCTCACCAGTGGTGTGCAAAGAGCTTTAACTTCTCTGCATTCTTGCTAACACTTTACTCCTCCTGTTGCAGCCATCCCGATGGATGTGAAGTGATACTGCATTGCAGTTTTGATTTTTCTCCCCTGATGATAAGTGATATTGAGGATTTTGTCATGTGCTTATCGGCCATTTGTATCTTTGGAGAAATATCGATTCAAGTCCTTTGCCCATTCTTTTTTAAAATCAGTATTTTTTATTTCTTTTTGTCTGTGCTGGGTCTTTGTTGCCACGTGGGCATTTCCCTAGTTTCGGTGCACACGCTTTTTGTGGCAGGGGCTTCTTTTCTTGCCGAGCACAGGTTGTAGGGCGTGTGGGCTTCAGCGTTGTAGCACTTGGGATCAGTAGTTGGCAGCTCCCTGGCTCGGGAGTACAAGCTCAGTGGTTGTGCTGCATGGACTCAGTTGCTGCAAGGCTTGTGGGATCTTCATGGACCAGGGATCTAACCCCAGTCTCTTGCATTGGCAGGCATATTCTTTACCACTCACCCACTAGGAAAGTCCTGCCCATCTTTTAATTTTTTTGTTGATTTTTTGTTGTTGAGTTTTATGAATTGTCTGTGTATTGTGGATATTAATCCTGTAGTGGATGTATGATTTACAAATAGTCCATTTTGTAAGTTGCCTATTTACTCTGTTGATGTCTTTTGATGTGCAAAATTTTTAACTTTGGGGGAAGTCTACTTTTGCTGCCTATGATATCCAGGAAATCACTGCCAAGTTCAAATTCATGAATATTTTGCCCCGTGTTCTCTCCTAACAGTTTTATAGTTTTAGGTGTCACATTTAGATTTTTGATCCATTTTGAATGAACTTCTGTGTGTGTGATGTTACACACTGGGTCTGTTCTGCCCAGCCTGTGACCTGCCTGTTCAGTGTGGCCTCACAGACGCATCGGTGAAGGTCTAACTTCTCTCATTTCGTTGTTTTCTTTTCAACGTGACTATCTAGTTTCCCCATCATTAGTTGTTGGAAAGACTGTTCTTGTCAAGGTCATTTGACCATATGTGCAAACATTTATTTCTGGGCACTCTATTCCATTGGCGTATATGTTTTGGTTACTGTAGCATTGTGGTAAGTTTTGTATTGAAGACGTGAGGGTGCTCCACTTTTGTTGGCTATTTGGGTCCCCTTGAGAATCCATGTAAATTTTATGATGTTTCTGCAAAAGACATCTGAGGTTTTGATAGCGATTACATTGAATGTATGGTAGTATTGATATCTTCACAATATTAAGTCCTTTAATTAGTGAACATGGGATGTGTTTCCATTTATTTATGCCTTTAATTTCATTCACAATGTTTTGTAGTTTTTATTGGATCAATACAAATCTTACACCTCCTTGATTAATTCTTAAGTATTTATGTTTTGATGCTCATGTAAGTGGAATTATTTTTGTATTAAAAAAATGTTTTCATGTATATAGAAACTTTTCTGAATTTGTTTGTTAATTCTAATAGTTTTTTTATTATTACCTTTAGGGTTTTCTACATATGAGATGATATAATCTCTGAACAGAGATAATTTTACTACTACTTTCTGATTGGGTGGCATTTGTTTCTATTTCTTGTCTCATTGCTCTGTGTAAAATGTCCAGTATGTGTTGAATAGCAGTGCTTGAAGTGGGCATCCTTGCCTTGTTCCTGATCTTAGAGCAAACTCTTGTTCTGTTAGCACTGCTGGGATTTTAGCCCATATTGGAAAACAATAGCAAGGCCTTATGAACAAGAAAGTGAAGTGTGACATGGTTATAAGTAGCAAAAAATGGAAACAAAAATGAACAAAAAGTCCATCTGTAGCCTTTCAAAGAATGAGTTGGAGCTCTACCTGTCGACGTGGAGGAATTTGTACAAGATCGTGAGGAAAGCAATGTGTGGAGAAGTATGGGTGATGTTCATCAGTTAAGAAAAAGCCAACTGTCATATGCTTTTGTGTAATCTGCATTCATATTTGTATCAACCATATGTGTGACTTTACGTGCATTAAGACAAGCAAGAAAGGATGAAGTATTACTGATGTAGAAGATAAACAAGGAGGAAAAAAGATTGCATTTATGAAACACCTAGAATGAATAGTATGATTGCCTTTTGAGTTTATATAAACTGTTTTCTTATGTATGCATGTACGTACATAGTCGTTTACAGCATTTTGTAAAAAGGATAAACAGCATCGCTCAGGTATTACAATCCTAATGATTCATCAGAGGGCTTCCTTGCACCTGAACTTGATGTCCTCAGGTACACGTGCCTTAAGTTACGTTTCTAGTTACTTGTCCCATTTGCCCCAGTGACTGAAAAATGAACTCTTTCTTTGTTTTATAGCACAAAACTGAAAATGCCTCAGAAGTGATGATTCTGTAGGTCATACCTCTAGTAACTGATGGAACCTGTGTTTGAGTTGAATCCAGGTCTGTCCTGTGCTCTCCCGGCCCCGTCCATGCTGTGGCTGCTTGTTGCCTCCTTGGGCCTCTTGATATTGGATGTGGAACCTGATCTGGTGGGGCTTCCCAGGTGGCTCAGAGGTACAGAATCTGCCTTCCAGTTCAGGAGACAGGGGTTCCACCTCTGGGTTAGGAAAGATGCTCCGGCGAAGGTAATGGCAACCTGCTTGGGTATTCTTGCCTGGGAAATCGCATGGACGGAGGAGCCTGGTGGACTGCGGTCCATGGGGGTCACAGAGGAGTCAGACAGAACTTAGAGACTACACAGCAGCAGCAGCCTGACTGGGACAGAACGCAGTCTCCTTGGGGAGCAGTGGAAGGGAACGGTGCAGAGCAGAGAGCTGTAAGAAGACGTTTTTTCATTTCAGTTGTCTCTCAGAAGACTTACTAGGAATGAAATCCTACCCCGCTCCGCCAGTCTGGGGCAGAGAAGCCGAGACTGGCTATAGCTTCTCTCAATTCTTCATTAATTCCCAGGGCTGGATTGAGCCAGGTAGACTTGTACGCACTTTAGCTAGTCTTCCTTGGCCACTGTCTGCTGCAAAACTGAGGTGCTCACCATGGCATGTGTACAGTCTTTGGAGACTTAACCTGTGTTGTGTGGAACATTTGTTTGGTAAGTTGATGTGCAAGGTGGTGGTGCAGTGTATCTCCGGGTGACCATGTTTCTCTCTCTGCAGTCACTCAGGGCTGTCGGGTCTGATAACATGGCAGGTGATGTGTGCTGGGGCGGCAGAGCTGGCTGGCTGTTGTTGGAGGTCTTGGACACTGCTGGATGAGTTAGACCTTTCTAAAGGCAGGAATATGGTAGAAGGCATGGGTGTGCTTAGATGATCATTTCAATACGTGAACCACATAGTTTTATTCTAGTTTATGAAATGACTTGTGCTGTGGTAGGCTTTTTAAAAACCACTTACCCTTATTTATATGGAGAAGGACATGGCAACCCACTCCAGCATTCTTGCCTGGAAAATCCCATGGACAGAGGAACTTTATGGGCTAGGGTCCATGAGGTCGCAAAGAGTTGGACACAACTGAGTGCACACACACACCCACACACCCCTATTTGTGTAGAGTAACGTATTATATATTCAAACCCGATGAAACCTTTTTAAAAAAGTGTTGCCTCCCTAGACGTTTAATAATTTACCTATGTCTTACTCCAGGACACCACCCCCACCCCGACCCTAGTTTGGAAAGAGTCCTGTGTTTGTTGTTTTTTAGTAAGTGCCCTCAAGAGATGTTCAGGTCCATAGACCACACGTGGAGGTATACTTCTCTAAAACATTGCTTAAGTTAATGTCTTTATGTTTTCTTATGAACGTTCTGAAAGAAGAGTGATGAGTTTGATGACGTGGTCTCAGACTGTAACCCAGATTTTTAAACTAGAGAGACAAGAGTGACTTTAAAGTCACAGAACTGAACTCGTTAATTACTGCACTGTGGGTGCTAAACCCCGGCTTTTTCAATAACGCTTCCAGTGTTCTTTTTAGTACAGTAATGAAAACTATCTCGTTATTTATTTTAATAATTTTTGTTCACAGAAGTACCATTTTCTTGTTTCATAAGTATGGAATAAACTATCAGTATATGACCCTGCTGATTTGGCCACTTTGATAGGCAAAAATGGAACTACTCTTTTTTTTTTTTTTTCTCCCTTTGGAACTTGTGACGAGTGGCAGCAGTTCCTTTTTGCCATTTCTTCTTCTATGCCCTGGCAGATTGGTTTTAACCTGCTCCATCCCTACCAGAGGCCGCTCGTGCTCTGGCACAGGGCTTTACTTACTGGGTGTTGGTCTTTACTACACTCTACTCATGGGTCATGTTGGGCGGCTTGAATTTTCTTCTGTGGATAGAATGTTTAGAAAGACTCTGTTTTGATATTGTTCAATTCAGTCGCTGAGTCGTGTCCGACTCTTTGAGACCCCATGAATCGCAGCACGCCAGGCCTCCCTGTCCATCACCAACTCCCGGAGTTCACTCAGACTCACGTCCATCGAGTCCGTGACGCCATCCAGCCATCTCATCCTCAGTCGTCCCCTTCTCCTCCTGCCCCCAATCCCTCCCAGCATCACAGTCTTTTCCAATGAGTGAACTTGTCGCATGAGGTGGCCAAAGTACTGGAGTTTCAGCTTTAGCATCATTCCTTCCAAAGAACACCCAGGGCTGATCTCCTTCAGTATGGACTGGTTGGATCTCCTTGCAGTCCAAGGGACTCTCAAGAGTCTTCTCCAACACCACAGTTCAAAAGCATCAATTCTTTGGCACTCAGCTTTCTTCACAGTCCAACTC
>SJYQ01002093.1:40102-77612 GCA_006410935.1 Redunca redunca | reverse complement strand
GGTTTCATGAAGACCTACAAGACCTTTTAGAACTAACACCCAAAAAAGATGTCCCTTTCATTATAGGGGACTAGAATGCAAAAGTAGGAAGTCAAGAAACACCTGGAGTAACAGGCAGATTTGGCCTTGGAATGCGGAATGAAGCAGGGCAAAGACGAATAGAGTTTTGCCAAGAAAATGCATGCACTGGTCATAGCAAACACCCTCTTCCAACAACACAAGAGAAGACTCTACACATGGACATCACCAGATGGTCAACACCGAAATCAGATTGATTATATTCTTTGCAGCCAAAGATGGAGAAGCTCTCTACCGTTAACAAAAACAAGACCAGGAACTGACTGTGGCTCAGATCATGAACTCCATATTACCAAATTCAGAGTTAAATTGAAGAAAGTAGGGAAAACCGCTAGACCATTCAGGTATGACCTAAATCAAATCCCTTATGATTATACAGTGAAAGTGAGAAATAGATATAAGGGACTAGACTGATAGATAGAGTGCCTGATGAATGAGGTTCGTGACATTGTACAGGAGACAGGGATCAAGAAAACCATCCCCATGGAAAAGAAATGCAAAAAAGCAAAATGGCTGTCTGGGGAGGCCTTACAAATAGCTGTGAAAAGAAGAGAGGTGAAAAGCAAAGGAGAAAAGGAAAGATATAAGCATCTGAATGCAGAGTTCCGGAGAACAGCAAGAAGAGATAAGAAAGCCTTCCTCAGTGATCAATGCAAAGAAATAGAGGAAAACAACAAAATGGGAAAGACTAGAGATCTCTTCAAGAAAATGAGAGATACCAAGGGGACATTTCATGCAAAGATGGGCTCGATAAAGGACAGAAATGGTATGGACCTAACAGAAGCAGAAGATATTAAGAAGAGGTTACAAGAATACACAGAAGAACTGTACAAAAAAGATCTTCACGACCCAGATAATCATGATGGTGTGATCACTCACCCAGAGCCAGACATCCTGGAATGTGAAGTCAAGTGGGCCTTAGAAAGCATCACTAGGAACAAAGCTAGTGGAGGTGATGGAATTCCAGTTGAGCTATTTGATATTGTTAGCTTTTATTATTTAAATCAAGTGTGTGGTGTTAAATTGGAATCCACTGTTTTCCAGAAAATGAGCCAGTTATGCCAGAATCATTACTGATTAATCTTTTTTCTGTTATTTGAAATGCTGTTAGGTTCATACACGTCTCTTCCATTATCCTAGGGTCTGTTCCTGGGCCAGCACTGCAGTGATTGAATTGTAAGTTTATATGGGACGTCTTAACATTGTAGGATATTTACCTGTTACTATTCTTTGCATAGGATAATCATGTTTTCATGTGTGAATTTTCTTAATAGAAATTATAAAATAGTGTGTTTAAGAATTACCAGGAAATGATTCTGTTGCAAGAATGGGGACCCCTTACAGGGCCTGAAACTGGGCTCTTGTCTAACACTCGGAAAAGAATTGTCTGAGGAGACACACGTGCTGACAAAGCTAGAGATTTTATTGGGAAAGGGCACCCGGGTGGAGAGCAGTAGGGTAAGGGAACCCAGGAGAACTGCTCTGCCGTGTGGCTCGCAGTCTCAGATTTTATGGTGATGGGATTAGTTTCCGGGTGGTCTTTGGCCAATCATTCTAATTCAGAGTCTTTCCTGGTGGCGCACATATCGATCAGCCAAGATGGATGCTAGCGAGAGGGATTCTGGGAAGTGGACGTGGTGTCTCCTTTTGAGCTTTCCCGAACTCTTTCAGTTGGTGGTGGCTTATTAGTTCCGTATTCCTTACCATGATCTCCTGTCATAAAATAAGTCATGCACATGGTTACGATGGTGCCTGGCCAGGGTGAGCACTTTCAATCAGTGTGCTGCCCCTAACAATTCCATAGAACCATTCAAATTTTGGCTTAATGATGGAATAAGTAATAATTGGGAGAATTTGCTGGTGTTTTGTTCAGGTGGATTTGTATTTTTTAACTTGGGGAAAAAACCCTTTTCTTACTTTAAAGAACCTTTTCCCTATTCTTTATTTGGGCCCATTTAATTGTGATCCAGTCTTGCTTTGACATATTCCTTTGTCTGCATCTCTAAGCTCCTCTTTTTTGAGCTTGTTTTCTTAAAAAACGAAACCTCTGACCCAAGCATTCTAAAATTCCTTATATTTGCAATACATAAAAACAAGAAAGTGGGTCGATAGCTGTATATCAGGTTGGAGTGGTGTGCTTTTAGGTTAGTTCCACATACTTAATTTTACCACCTGGTAGTATTCCACAGGGAGATATCCCTGTTAAAATTCTTCTTAGCTGTAACTTGTTAGTAATTTTAATCATATTTTAAATGATTTTATTATTTTTGAAATTAGTCTGGAAAGAAAGAAAGAAAAGGCAGAGTCCCTTTACGCAGTAAGACTCCTATGAGAGCCTAGGAGGATGGATGATGGAAAGGTGCCCACAGGGAGGGGGAGAAGGTCATGATCACTCCCAGGAGTTAACTCCTCTACCATTTTCCTGGTATATGAAAAGGTACTCAGCATCACTAATCATCAGGGAAGTGCAAATCAAAATCACAGTTAGGTGTCATCTCACACCTGTCAGAATGGCTGTTAGCAAAAAGACAAATGATAGCTAGTGCTCTCCCTGGCCAGGATATGGAGCAAAGAGAATCCCTGTGCACTGTTGGTGGGAATGTAAGCTAGTATGGACACTATGGAAGAGTATGGAGGTTCCTTAAGAAGTTCAGAATACAGTTACTGTCTAATCCAGAGGAAGTCGTCATCTTGAGGAGATGCCTGTTCTCCTACATTCATTGCAGCCTTATGGAAACAGCCTGAGGGCCTGTCACTGAAGGTGTGATCTGTGTGTGCATTCAGGTAAATGTTATTCAGCCTTTATTATTTTTTTTCTTTTTTAACCATTTATCGTTTATTTATTATTATTATTATTTTTACTTTACAATATTGTATTGGTTTTGCCATACATCAACATGAATCTGCCTTGGGTATACATGTGTTCCCCATCCTGAACCCCCCTCCCACCACCCTCTATTCAGCCTTTAAAGAAAAGGAAATCCTGCCATTTGCAGCAACATGGATGAACCCAGAGGGCATTATGCTGAGTGAAATAAGCCAGACACAGAAGGAGAAATGCTGCGCAGTCTCACTTCTGTGTGGGTTTGAGTGGGACTCCTAGAGACAGAGCAGAAGACTGGTGCTGGAAGTGGGGGAAATGGTGAGAGGCTGGCGAGAGGGCATAAGCTTCCAGTTACAAGAGGAGTGAGATTGGAGGGTGGTGACTGTAGTTGGCAACAGTGTTGTATGAGATTTTCTGGAAAGTAGAATTTAAATTTCTCCCCACCATCAAGAGGGGTGTAAATATGTGGGGTGACAGATGTGTTAATGAGCGGATGGTGGTTATTTTTTCATTGTGTCTATGTGTATCAAATTCTACTTTTTAAGTATCTTACATTTTTTGTCCGTTATATCTCTGGAGCTGAAAAAGATAGTTTTTAATTGAAAGAATTGATACGTTACCTCAATTTGTTAACATTGATACAGTGCAGAAGCCTGTGCAATGAAAAGATCTCATTAACTGCTGGTCATATGTAAGTTTCCAAAAGTACTGTCTGTGCACCTCACCATCCCCTGTGTGTACCTCACCATCCCTTGTGTGTACACTTCCTCTTCCTCCTAAGTTACTGTGTCAGTTTGATTTCTCCAACCTCTAATCTAATGTTATACACTGTAAAAAAATGTCACTATTTATTGAAGTTTTGCCTACACCCAGATCCCTTTATCTTCTTAGTTGCCTGCTTCTTTTCTGCCTTCCACGTTTCTTGCCTTCCAGCCGTTGTGTTAGTTTGACTCTGAGCATGGATGTGGAATATATCTGCCCTTCTTTTCCTCCCCTGATCTGCTGCTGCTCTAGGCCAGCCATCAGCATCCCATGTCTGGATCATCGTTCACTTCTAACCAATCTCTGGTGCACATGCCACCAGCAGCTGGAGTAATAAACAAATCCAGACTGTCAGTTTGCTACCTAAGAGCTTCCTGTTCATTGTCACAGAAGATAGACTCTTCGTGTCTCAGTTTACGAGGCCCACGTCATCCTGCACTTCAGGTCTGCTCCTGCCTTGCTGCTCCTTAGAGCTTTCTAGCCGTGGCTTCATTTGCCTGGAAAGCCCTCGCTTGTGTCTTCTGTGTGGCTGGCTGCTTTACATCCTTTTGGTCTCAGGTCAGGCATCTTCTCAACTTGACCTCTGGTTCCAGTTGTCCTCCTGCTACTCAGATATTTCCAGTAAATGCTGAGATAGCGACACGGCAGTGGAGGAGGTTGAGGTAGTGGATGTGGAGAGTGTGGCACAGTGTCTGCCACGTAGCCAGGGCTCAGTGTGAGCTAGCCAACATTGCTGTCACTTGTGAAGCACTAATGCCAAAGAAGCTGAAGTTGAATGGTTCTTTGAAGACCTACAAGACCTTCTAGAACTAACACCAAAAAAAAAAAGTCCCTTTCATAAGGGACTGGAATGCAAATACCTGGAATAACAGGCAATTTGGCCTTGGAGTACAAGATGAAGCAGAGCAAAGGCTAACAGTTTTACCAAGAAAATGCACTGGTCAAAGCAAACACCGTCTTCCAACAACACAAGAAAGGACTCTACATATGGATATCACCAGGTGGTCAATACTGAAATCAGATTGATTATATTCTTCGCAGCCGAAGATGGAGAAGCTCTGTACAGTCAGCAAAAGCAAAACCGGGAGCTGACTGTGGCTCAGATCATGAACTCCTTATTGCAAACTTCAGGCTTAAATTGAAGAGAATAGAGAAAACCCCTAGGCCATTCAGGTATGAACTATGGACGGAGGTTCGTAACATTGTACAGGAGGAGGTGATCAAAACCATTCCCAAGAAAAATGCAAGAGGGAAAAATGATTGTCTGAGGTGTCCTTACAGATAGGTGAGAAAAGCAGAAGGCAAAGGAGAAGAGGATAGATACACCCATCTGAATGCAGTGTTCCAGAGAACAGCAAGGAGAGATAAGAAACCCTTCCCAAGTGAACAGTCCAAAGAAACAGAGGAAAATAATAGAATGGCAAAGACTAGAGATCACTTCAAGAAAATTAGGGATGCTAGGGGAACATGTCATGCAAAGATGGGCACAAGAAAGGACAGAAATGGTATGGACCTAACAGAAGCAGAAGATAAGAGGTGGCATGAATACACAGAAGATCTATTCAAAAAAGATCTTCATGACCCAAATAACCATCATGGTGTGATCACTCACCTAAAGCCAGACATCCTGGAATGCGAAGTCACGTGGGCCTTAGGAGGCATCACTGTGAACAAAGCTAGTGGAGGTGATGGAATTCCAGCTGAGCTATTTCAAATCCTAAAAGATGATGCTGTTAAAGGGCTGCAGTCAATATGCCAGCTTTTGTTATGTCTTCTTACTATTCGGTGAGTGAGAAGTTCAGTATTATAGCTTGGATGTTGTTGGTGGATTTCAGAGACAAACTTAGTACTAGTGGCTTGTAGTAACTGCAACTTAGAGTGTAAAACAGCCAGCTTCTGACATGTCCCAGTGATCCTTGTCCCCTACCTATCTGAATCAGGCTGATGCACAGGGCCTGTGGAATCCAGCGGGAGGGGCGGTGTGTCTTCTGAGGCTAGTGCAGAACGGCCTCAGCCTTAGTCTCCGGCTCGTATGTTACACAGCACGAGGACCCTCCGGCAGTTGTGTGGAGACCCCTGTAGGAGGACCGACTGTCACACAGTGCCTGCCATGGATGTGAGCCCCAGGTCGTGGATGGTCCTTAGTTGATGGAACCGCAGCCAGCGTCTGGTGACTGCACACAAGAGCCCTGAGGCCAGGCAGCTCCAAGCTCCCCACCCACCGAGGGTGGGGTGAGAAAGAACATAGTGGTGGTGGTTTGAAGCCGCCACGTTTTGTGGGACTGTGGTTCGCAGCAGCAGGGTGACTGGTCCAGAGTGATGTGCGATGAGCCTCGTAGCTCACACCCACGTTGCAGGCCAGAGCGCAGGTGCAGGGCGCCAGCTGAAAAGGGGATCCCACTGCCAAGCAGAAGGCAGTGGGTCTGTTTCTGCCAGAGAAGGCCTCCAGGCTTGCTGACGCACATCCCCGTGGGAAACGGCTTTACCCTCTGCTCAGGAGCCTGTCATCTGTGACACCTGTCAGTTTTCACTTGTAACCTGGAGTCTCACTTTGTACCTTGAGAGGGGGCCTGATTTAAGGGGCTCAGTTTTCTTGCCCTTCTTACTTAAGTGTGAAGCTTCTAGTTTCCACTTCTGGACGGAGACACTTAGATGTCATGGCGTCTCTCATTTGCCAGCTATTCTTAGGGTCTGAGTCTGTGCCTCATAGGGTTTCCCTGGTGGCTCAGCTGGTAAAGAATCTGCCTGCGATGCAGGAGACCCTGGTTCAATCCCTGGGTCTCCAAGATCCCGTGGAGAAGGGATAGGCTACCCGCTCCAGTATTCTTGGGCTTCCGTTGTGGCTCAACTGGTAAAGAATCCGCCTGCGGTGTGGAAGACCTGGATTCAATCCTTGGGTTGGGAAGATCCCCTGGAGAAGGGAAAGGCTATCCGCTCCAGTATTTTGGCCTGGCGAATTCCATGGACTGTACAGTCCGTAGGGTTGCGAAGAGTCGGACACAGCTGAGCGACTTTTCACAGTCTGTGCCTCATACTGGAGCTGCGTCCTGTGTTTCACATCCTGTGTTTCTTTCTGAGTGGAGAACTCTCACATTCGCACCAGTACTTTTCCCGCCTAGGACATGGCGCCTTGGGGCCTCTTCAGTGCTAGTGGTCTCCCATCTCCACCCAGACTTGCAGGTGGTGGTTTCAGGTTTGGATTAGTTTTCCCTTTCCTTTGCTGTGTCCTGGAGACCTGTTTGGGGACAGCAGCTCTCTTCCCAGTTGTGGGTGCCCCCTCATTCCCAGCATCAAGGAAACAAGGTCTCTCCTGCAGACGTGTAACAAGCTGTCGTTTGTCAGCAGAGCAGAAAGTTGAGTTTGTACAGAAGTTTCAGTTAATTGCATAGGAGGAGCATGTCTCTCCTCCTCTGTTGGTTCAGTTTATTCTTTTCCTTCAAAGCAACTTGTTTTGCTGCACAGCTTACTTAGTTTTGCCTCTCACCAATGTCAGTAAGTTGTCCAGCAAAGTAGGTCTTTCTTAATAATCTGTCAGCTCCTGAGATGTAATTTTTCGAGCCCCCTTTCCAGCGTTCGTAGCTGATGGTGCCTCAGGCAGAGAAAGAAACACAGCACAGCCCTGTCCACCACACGTGCGCCGTGTGGCCTGTCTCTGGGTGAAAGCAGCAGCAGAAGGGACTGGGCCTGCAGGCCTGCCTCGCACCAGAGAGCCCCTCGCCCCCAGGGTAGTGGGCGGGTGTGAAGGAAGGGCCTTCTTTCTAACTGAAGAGACTGAATAAAACTGTTGTGAAGATGGGGACGGACCTGTGAGTTTTGAAAAGCAGTGCTGGTAGTTCACCGTGAGTTCTCCATTCAATGCAGAGAATATCGAAAGGGTCAGCTGAAGTCGCTTGGCAGCGCACTGACCCTGGAAGGGCTCCTGGAGCCCGTGAGCTTAATTTAACCTGAGACCAACCCTGTGCCTGCTTTATAAGTGAATTCCTCCAGATTAAATTTTTGGAAAAGAGTTTTCACAGATGACTTCAGACCACATTTCCAAGTGGTCATTAAATGTTTCAGATGCTTTTGTTTTCATTATATGCTTCTCCATATTTGTATTTTAAATTATTGTCCTTCAGGATAGCTAGAGCCTAGGGCTTCTCCTTTTTTTTTTTATAGTCTTCAGTCTGGAATCTTGGCTTGTGGGTCCTTGCTGCTGCTGTTGCTTCTGCTAAGTCGCTTCAGTTGTGTCCAACTCTGTGCCACCCCATAGATGGCAGCCCACCAGGCTCCCCCGTCCCTGGGATTCTCCAGGCAAGAACACTGGAGTGGGTTGCCATTTCCTTCTCCAATGCATGAAAGTGAAAAGTGAAATTGAAGTCGCTCAGTCGTGTCTGACTCCTAGCGACCCCATGGACCTCAGCCTACCGGGCTCCTCTGTCCATGGGATTTTCCAGCCTGGCGGTCCCAGGCGCTTGCACAGACACGTGTGCAACAGGAGGCAGCAAGAGTGGCCAGGCGCGTGGACGTGGAGGCCTTGTTTGTCCTTTCCTTGCCTGTGGTCCACCTTCTTTCCCGTCTGCCTGTGTCACGCCTCCATTCTCCAGGTTGTTTGCATCAAAATCTTGAATCAAACCCAGAGTCTCCTACCTAATTCTTAAGAACCTCAGGCGTTTTTTTTTCCTTGTTAAAACCTTCCAACAGTCTCCTTCTGTGAAGTTTACATTTCCCACTGCAGACTATGGTAAATTTTGATTGGAAAATATTGGCTTATTTGTTTTTCTAATCAGCTTGATAAAGAGTCCAGTTTTTATGTGGAGGATGAGGGGACACGGGAGGGAAAGCGAGGCGGAGAGACCTGGAGATGAAACGGCTGCATCTGAAGTGACCTGGAGGATCTGGGTTAGAGGTTGGAGGGGATCGGGTGCTGTAGAGGGGGGCAGTGACTCCGGTCTGTTCAAATGTTGAATAAGCCATGTTTCAGGAGAAATGGGGACATTGTTCAGTATCATTCTCCATACTGTTTCCCCTTTCCAGCATTAATGGTCTCTGCCTTTTTGATGAAGTGGAAAGAGTAGGAATTAAGAATTCTGACCTAGTTCCTTCTTTAGTAGCAATAACATGAAGACTTTCCATAGGTGCTTAAATTTACGCTACACGCCATCTTCGCAACGTGGTGATTCAGGCAAACTTTGGACTATTTCTAATAACAGAGATAAAATAGTCAAATTTCTGTTTGGAAATTTTACTTTGGGGATTTTACATAAACTTTTGAATTAAAAAAATTTTCATTGGAGGATAATTGCTTTACAATGTTGTGTTGGTTTCTGCCACACAACAGATAACATTTGGATTTTTAAGTTTAGAAATAATTGCTTTTCCCCCATCCTTATTTCCAGAAATTTCTTTGTCACTAGAACCACTTTTGAAGATCTCAAGGGCAGATGTCTAGAATACTTCAGCCTCACTTCTGTCTTTTTGCATTTTAATACTAATTTCTGAAAATTTTGTTCCAAGTCCCTTTTCGCTTAGTAGTAAGATAGTTTGGCTTTTAGTTGCTCCATGGGAGTATAGTCATGTTCATTATAACATAAGCACTTGTATGTTTCTATTTAACGTGACTTTTCGACACTTGTTATCAACCCAGGGAACCTCCTTGTAAAATGATTCAATCAGTGGTCTTTGCAGGCAGCCAGAACTAGCATTGATTGAAGTTGTCTCAAGCTGTTGTCTCTTCCTTAATTTCTTACCCCAAAAATAAAACAGTTGTGTGAGTGTCCTGTAATAGAAGGAACTTGATCAGTATTAATGTTCTACATAACTTGTTTTTTAAAAAAATAATTCATTTATTTACGACTGCACTGGGTCTTTGTTGCCGTGTGCAGGCTCGCTCTAGGTATGGGGAGCAGCAGCTGCTCTCTGGCTGCACGGGCTTCTCGCTGCACGGGCTTCTCGCTGCAGACGCTGCTCTGGTTGTGCAGCAGGGCTCAGTAGTTATGGTACATGGGCTTAGTTGTTCTGTGGGATATGGGGTCTTCCTGGACCAGGGATCGAACCCTTGTCTCCTGCATTGGCCGCAGACTCTTTATACCACTGAGCCACCAGGAAAGCCTCATGACTGTTTTGTGAGAGAATTTTGCCGAGGAGCCTTTCTTGAGCCCAGCAGAGCCACACCCAACATGCTTCTCAGGTGGCCCTGCACGGAAGCTGCTCTGGGGCCTGGCGCTGGCTCTGCCTCGAGTGCTTTCAGGCGGCCAGCTGGGCGCTCAGTGTGCAGATGCAAGCCCTGACAGGGTCAGTGGCCCCAGGGTCTCAGAATGGCCGTTTGTTAATTTTTTAAATTTATTTTTAATTGAAGTATAGATGAATGTTCAGTTCAGTTCAGTCACTCAGTCATGGTCCGATTCCTTGCGACCCCATGAATCTCAGCCCTCCAGGCTTCCCTGTCCATCACCAACTCCCGGAGTTCACTCAGACTCATGCCCATTGAGTCAGTGATGCCATCCAGCCATTTCATCCTCTGTTGTCCCCTTCTCCTCCTGCCCCCAATCCCTCCCAGCATCAGGGTCATTTCCAATGAGTCAACTCTTCGCATGAGGTGGCCAAAGTATTGGAGTTTTAGCTTTAGCATCAGTCCTTCCAAAGAACACCCAGGACTGGTCTCCTTTAGGAGGGACTGGTTGGACCTCCTTGCAGTCCAAGGGACTCTCAAGAGTCTTCTCCAACACCACAGTTCAAAAGCACCAATTCTTTGGCGCTCAGGCTTCCTTCACAGTCCGGCTTTCACATCCATACATGACCACTGGAAAAACCATAGCCTTGACTAGACGGACCTTTGTTGGCAAAGTAATGTCTCTGCTTTTGAATATGCTATCTAGGTTGGTCATTACTTTCCTTCCAAGAAGTAAGTGTCTTTTAATTTCATGGCTGCAGTCACCATCTGCAGTGATTTTGGAGCCCCCCAAAATAAAGTCAGCCATTGTTTCCACTGTTTCCCCATCTATTTCCCGTGAAGTGATGGGACCAGATGCCATGATCTTCGTTTTCTGAATGTTGAGCTTTAAGCCAACTTTTTCACTCTCCTCTTGCACTTTGATCAAGAGGCTTTTTAGTTCCTTTTCACTTTCTGTCATAAGGGTGATGTCATCTGCATATCTGAGGTTATTGAGATTTCTCCCAGCAATCTTGATTCCAGCTTGTCCCTCTTCCAGCCCAGCATTTCTCCTGATGGACTCTGCATATAAGTTAAATAAACAGGGTGACAATTTGCAGACTTAATGTACTCCTTTCCTATTTGGAACCAGTCTCTTGTTCCATGTCCAGTTCTAACTGTTGCTTCCTGACCTGCATATAGGTTTCTCAAGAGGGAGGTCAGCTGGTCTGGTATTCCCATCTCTTTCAGAATTTTCCACCGTTTATTGTGATCCATACAGTCAAAGGCTTTGGCATAGTCAATAAAGCAGAAATAGATGTTTTTCTGGATCTCTCTTGCTTTTTCGATGATAGTGTTGTGTTAATGACTGCTCTGTAGCCAAGTGACTCACTTGGACATACATATGCATTCTTTTTCATGTTCTTTTCCACTATGGTTTATCGTAGAACACTGAATGTAGCTCCTTGTGCTGTGGAGTAGGACATTGTTATTTATTTGAAATGGATATCTGTCATTCAGCACACCACCTTCCTGACACCCAGACCCACGTCCTCATCAGGGAGCTGAGAATCAGAAGAGAGGTTGTTTCTCCTCAGCCTGGTGAAGAGCCCTGCCCCACCAGGGACTGGGCTAGGCCAGCACCTGGGGACTCCTTTAGACAACATGAGGACGGGTTCAGTTCAGTCGCTCAGTTGTGTCTGACTCTTTGCAACCCCATGGACTGCCAGGCTTCCCTGTCCATCACCAACTCCTGGAGCTCACTCAAACTCATGTCCATCGTGTTGGTGATGCCATGGAACCATCTCATCCTCTGTCGTCCCCTTCTCATCCCGCCTTCAATCTTTCCCAGCATCAGGGTCTTCTCCAAAGAGTTAGTTCTTTGGATCAGGTGGCCAAAGTATTGGAGTTTCTGCTTCAGCATCAGTCCTTTCAATGAATACTCAGGACTGATTTCCTTTGGGATTGACTGGTTGGATCTCCCTTGCAGTCCAAGAGACTCTCGAGTCTTCTCCAACACCACAGTTCAAAAGCATCAATTCTTTGGTGCTCAGCTTTCTTTATAGTCCAACTCTCACATCCATACATGACTACTGGAAAAACCATAGCTTTGACTAGACAGACCTTTGTCGGCAAAGTAATATCTCTGCTTTTTAGTATGCTCTCTAGGTTGCTCATAGCTTTTCTTCCAAGGAGCATCTTCTAATTTCATGGCTGCATTTACCATCTGCAGTGATTTTGGAGCCAAAGAAAATAAAGTCTCAGTGTCACTGTTTCCATTGTTTCCCCATCTGTTTGCCACGAAGTGATGGGACCGGATGCCATGATCTTCGATTTCTGAATGTTGAGTTTTAAGCCAACTTTGTGATTCTCCTCTTTAACTTTCATCAAGAAGCGCTTCAGTTCTTCTTTGCTTTCTGCCATAAGGGTGGCATCATCTGCCTATCTGAAGTTATTGATATTTCTCCTGGCAATCTTGATTCCAGCTTTTGCTTCATTCAGCTCGGCATTTTGCCTGATATACTCTGATATAAGTTAAATAAACAGGGTGAAAATTTGCAGACTTAATGTACTCCTTTCCTATTTGGAACCAGTCTCTTGTTCCATGTCCAGTTCTAACTGTTATTTCTTTACCTGCATACAGATTTCTCAGGAGGCAGGTCAGATCTGGTATTCCCATTTCTTGAATAATTTACCAGATGGGTTAGTGGGTTCTTTTTCTTTTCCCAGTGAGTTCAGTACTGTTCTCTCAGTTATAACCACACCCTGGTCATTGCTAGTTCGTCCTGTCTTTGCTGATTTCTCCTCGTTTGATTTCAGGCATTTCTGGAAACTTCCAGGCACGTTCATCCTTCAGCCTGGTTGCTCCAGGGCTTCTGTCTTTGGTCTTCTCTCCTCACGTCCTAGCCTTTCCTCTGCTGAGCAAGCTCATTCTCAGTCACTGCCATCTCTATTGGGAATGTGGACCGCTTGCCCCCTCCATTGCGATGCTCCCCGAGAGGGTGTCTCTCAGCCTGCTGGCAGCCTGGACAGAAGCTGTGGAGCCAGGCACAGAGTGCGTCTTTAGATGCAGGGGCCGTTTCCCTCGTGAGCCCCTGCGACGTGGCCACGGAGGCCGAGCTGACCGGCAGATGAGAGGGCCCACAGATCTACGTCATGCGCCCAGTTTTCTGTGCTGTTGCCACCCAGGAGACCAGGGCGTGGTCACACGTGAACAACCAGGGTGTTTCCCGCTTTAGTATCTGTCCCCGCCCCACTGAGTGTCTCATCAGTTAGAGATCCATTGTCTTGTTGGGGGGCTGGGGCGCAGTATTAAAAGTTGTTCCCCGAGGTGTCCTCTGCTGCCTTCCACCCAAAGCTGCAGCATCTCATGAACTTTGCTCCTGCAGCTCCGCTTTTACCCCCTCTGCCCCGACTCTCTGTTGTCCTTGCTGTCTTCCCTGGGCTGGGGCTGGGACTGTCTCACCCTGGCCCTGTGTTGCCCTGGCCTGCACACCACGCCCAGATTAACTTCCAGTCTTGACTTTTGCTTCTCTCCCTGATTTCACTGGTTACACCTAAATTAATTTCTGGCCAGTCCAATGGTGAGCAAGGAGTGGGGCTGCTTAACCCCAGGGGTCTAGGGCTTCTGGCTGAAGTAGCTTCGACATAAGTTGTCTGACCACATCTCCAGTTTTATTTTTGAAATTCATTCACATGTTTAAGTTACAAATAGTGTACCTTTCCAAATGACCACAAGCTACAATTATGAAAACAAAACCATCAGAGGAAACGCAGCTCTCTAGGAAGCTGCGCCATGAGCCTCATGCCGTGAGTTCCCAGGGCACAGTCTCCGCATGAAGTCCAGATTCTGACCCTGGTCTGAGGCTCGTCAGCACCAGCCTCCTGGGCTGCTGAGACGCTCCCATCTCTTCAGTGTTCAGCAGTTACTTCTGTATTCTAGAGCTTGCCTGTGGGAGATGTGTATAATTTCAGACCCCTTTTTAAATATCTGGAGCCAGTTTTGGTAATTTATACCTTTTCAGACAAGCATGTTCATGTAGTTTATACGTTTATTGCTTTGATCAGTTCTTTCAGCCTGAGGGGAGCTATGTGGTTTCCTTTCTAGAAAGTTGCTCCCTGTGTCATGGCTGGTGACGGCTGTAGTGTCTGCAGCGCAGAGCTGCCAATATGGTGTGAACTGTCTTGAGCAGCCTTTGGGATGAAGGTAATTTATATACCAGGTTAGAAGCATCAGCTGCCAAAGTGCCAGGGGTGCTTTCTGAAGCCTGGGCCTGCTGGCCAGGCAACCTCTCTGAGAGCGCAGCTGGGATGGCCCTCAGAGGGCCTGCTTTGCACCTCCTTTGTGTGAGCGCAGTCCTGGGCATGCATGGAAGCCCACACCTTTGACTGTGATCCCCACTGTATTGCAGCTGGTCCCTGTGCAGGTGAGAAAGATCTGTGCCTTTTACATGAAGTGAGGCCCAGGTAGCTGTTTCTTAGGCCTTTCCCTCCTTGGGGAGACTTGATGGGGTCTTTGTGCCTGGAGTGGGCATGTCCGTCATCTCCTTTCTTCCTTGAATTGAGGGAAAGAAAGTTCTTCTCTCTTTACCACCTTGTTTCACAAAAGATAGAGAAGATTTGGGATCTCGGGCTTGGGTCCACTACTAGGAGGCCCTTCACTGAGCTTTGAGAGCAAAGCAGTTGCTGAGCAGTGCTGGCGTGGAGGAGTTCGTGATGTTCCTGGGCTGCCTCTCCAGGATGTTCTCCCTGTTTGGGGAAAAGTTTCCACGACACAGGCTCAAGGCCCCTACCCCCCAACTCCTCCCCGGCTCACCCTGGGGTCCTTTTCTCAGCAGCTACCACCAGGTCCCAGGGCTGAACAGGCTCATCCCTAATGAGCTGTGATGCCAGCTGCAAGGAGGGCGAGCGGGACGCTCAGGAGCCCTGCTTGGTCCCTTTGCGGTGATTTGCTGGTTGCTCCCCCGCCCCCGTCCCAGAGCGTCTTGGCAGAGTTCAGATTTCTGTGCTCACAGCTCAGTGCCCACAGTGAAAAGGGAATACAAAAGGGGGTGTGGAGTGAGGAGGAGCGGTGGGGTGGGGCTTTTGAAGAGTGTTTAAAAACCCTGGTTGCCTTTGCCTAGGCTCTGGGCTGAAGGTGGAAGTAGTGAAGCTGTGAATAACCTGGATTTGGAGGTAGTTTTATTGCCTCATGCATCAGTTTCAGTTCAGTCGCTCAGTCCAGTCTGACTCTTTGAGACCCCATGGACTGCAGCCTGCCAGGCTTTTCTGTCCATCACCAACTCCTGGAACTTGCTCAGACTCATGTCCATCGAGTTCGTGATGCCATCCAACCAGCTCATCCTCTGAGGTCCCCTTCTCGTCCTGCCTTCAATCTTTCAGCATTAGGGTCTTCTCCAATGAGTCAGTTCTTTGCATCAAGTGGCCAAAGTATTGGAGTTTCAGCATCAATCCTTCCAGCGTATATTTAGGACTGATTTCATTTAGGATGGGCTGGTTGGATGGATCCCTTTGCAATTCAAGGGACTCTCAAGAGTCTTCTCGGAGAAGGCAATGGCAACCCACTCCAGTACTCTTGCCTGGTAAATCCCATGGGTGGAGGAGCCTGGTAAGGTGCAGTCCATGGGATCACGGAGAGTCCGACATGACTGAGTGACTTCACTTTTCACTTTCTTTCATTGGAGAACGAAAATGGCAACCCACTCCAGTGTTCTTGCCTGGAGAACCCCAGGGATGGAGGAGCCTGGTAGGCTGTCGTTTATGGGGTCTTACAGTTGGACACGACTGAAGTGACTTAGCAGCAGCAGGAAGAATCTTATCCAACACCACAGTTCAAAAGCATCGTGCATACAGGCCATGTATTAAAGTTTGAATTTCTGTTGCTCATAAATCTGATTTTTGAAAAGAGCACTTTCTGTTTCTTCAGTCTGTTTTTTTCCTACATGTCGTCACTTGAGAATGAATTAACTGCTGTGCTCACATGTTATGGAGCATTCACTGTGCATCGGGCTGGTCTGGCTTTTGTAAGTATCACCTCATTTAAATCACCATAGCTTCTGCCTGGGGATACTTGTAATGTGGCAAGTTCTCCCCCCAACCTCCCAAATTGTGGTCATAGATACATAAATGCTACTTTGGTAGCCGTGATAAGTACACAGTGTGTAGTGTTGGGTGTGAGGACACACTCCGATAGTGTTCCATCGGCGTGCAGTCTAGGAATGTTAAGCGTCAGGGCGCGGTCCAGCGCTGTGTGTGTGCAAGTGCACACGGCCAAGTAGTGTTAAGCGTCAGGGCGCGGTCCAGCGCTGTGTGTGCGCAAGTGCACACGGCCCAGTAGTGTTAAGTGTCGGGGCGCGGTCCAGCGCTGTGTGTGCGCAAGTGCACACGGCCCAGTAGTGTTAAGTGTCGGGGCGCGGTCCAGTGCTGTGTGTGCGCAAGTGCACATGGCCCAGTAGTATTAAGCGTCGGGGCGCGGTCCAGCACTGTGTGTGTGTGCGTAAGTGCACACGGCCCAGTAGTGTTAAGCGTCGGGGTGCGGTCCAGCACTGTGTGTGTGTAAGTGCACATGGCCCAGTAGTGTTAAGCATCGGGGCGCGGTCCAGCGCTGTGTGTGCACACGTGCACCCGGCCCAGTAGTGTTAGGCGTCGGGGCGCGGTCCAGCGCTGTGTGTGCGCAAGTGCACACGGCCCAGTAGTGTTAAGCGTCGGGGCACGGTCCAGCACTGTGTGTGTGTGTGTGTGAGTGCACACGGCCCAGTAGTGTTAAGCGTCGGGGCGCGGTCCAGCACTGTGTGTGTGTAAGTGCACACGGCCCAGTAGTGTTAAGCGTCGGGGCGCGGTCCAGCTCTGTGTGTGTGTGTAAGTGCACACAGCCCAGTAGTGTTAAGCGTCAGGGCGTGGTCTGGTAGTGTTAAGTGTATTCATGTTGTTATGAATCTGTTCCAGAACGTCTTGATCTTGCGAATCTCAAACTCTGTATCCATTGAAGTGAAAAACTTTTAACTGATAAGCCAGTCCTCTTTTTGTTCAGCAGGATTAAAATGGCTGTCCTGCTTCTGCTGACTCTGTGACACTGGGCGCAGGGCCGTGAAAGCGGAGGCTGTGCAGGGAGCCCTGATCACCTGTGGCCGCTGCAGGGAGGACAGCTGGGTCCAGGGACAGTGCTGCCGCCTCTGACGGAACAGTGACTCTGCGGGCTGGGTCCTGCAGGGCCCCGGGGAAAGTGCCTCTCCCGAGTCACCGTGTCTGATTTGGTCTGATTAGGTGCTTCTGAATTTGAGGCACAGTATAATAGAGGTACGTCTACAAAGGAATGTTTTGTTTGGTGCATTTCAGTATCCTGTGGGTGACATGTGAGGCAGGGTGGGACTTGTATTCATAAGCGTCAGAAGTCCTTCTCCGAGCTCACATGGCAGGTATTTCAGGCCCACCCAGCATCCCTGGTGTCTGCCCAGAAGAGTAGGCGCCCTTGTGGCAGGTGGGTGCATCACGGCCACACTTGCCCTCAGGCTGGCACTGTGCTTTCACACTGAGGCCCTGGCCTTCATGGTGCCCAGGGCCCTTCCTTCTCAGGGTGGCCTCAGGTGTTTGTTTCTGTCGGTTAGTGTGCATAGTAATGCTTGTGTCACATGATAGATATTTTCGGGGTGTTGACAAACTTGGGAACTTTTGAACATAGAATAATAAACAGAAGGATTAAAATATTGAGCAAAAGACCTTCCCTGTATTTCTAGTAGAAGTGGACCTCCTCTTGTGTACACTGCCTGCTCCTCAGTGTGGAGGTCAGAAGCTGGTGCCCTTGGTGCTTTTGGGCCCACTTACAAGACCCTCAGAGTCTGGGTATGAGCCGGCCACACCACCAGCAGAGTGGATCCTGGGGAGTCGGCTTGCCCAGCAGTTGGACGGCCTCCGGCTGGACGTGGGCCTGTGTCCTGGGAGTGGTGACTGTTCAGTGTGGGAGCTTGAGAAGGAAAGGGATAGGGTCCCCCGAATCCCAGCTGTCACCTCTGTCCCTCTAGCTCCTTAATGAACCCTCGTTTAGAGTATGTGTGCCGTCTCTGCCTAAGTCCCATGCGCCCGTCCTCTGGGATCCGCCCCCCACCCCTGCACGGGCAGTGCCTCACTGCTATTAGGTCCGACAGGCTGTGTGCACACAGAAACATTCCAAGTGGCATGATTCTGGAGAGCTGTTGCAGTTGGCTTACTTGTTGAAACTCTTCAGTAAATGAATGCTTTCTGGTCAATTACATATCTGCTCCATTACACTCCTGCATTAAGATAGAAAGCAATACAGCCTGTTTACATAAGTTAAGCTCTTTTCTGACTGTGCTGGCATTGAGTTATACACCTGATCTTAGCCAAAAGGCCGAGAAACGATGGCACTGACATAAAAAGAGGTGTCTGCCTGTGTAGATGAGAGAGATGGAGGTTGGTAAGAGCAGTAGGGGAGTGGACGCCTGGAAAGTCAAAGAGCTGCACCAGGCCAGAACGGACAGTGCCGTAATGCGCGGCGGCGGTGTGGGGGAGGGCCGCCGGCGGGGGTTGGGATCTGCCTCTGAGTCTGAGCTCTTGCCCCTGTCTGCCCCTTCTCAGGAGTTAGAAGCAGCTCTCCACAGAGATGACGTGGAGTTCATCAGCGACCTGATCGCCCGCCTGCTCCAGGGCTGCTATCAGCGAAGGGACATCACGTGAGTAACCCCAGTGCTCTCTCTTCTGGCAGCGGAAGGAATTAACAGTCCTAGCGATGTTTCGTATCTCCTGGAGCAAACCTGAGCAGATCATCGGCCGAGATGTACAGTGTATTCACATGTGGCTCCGGGCCCCGCCTTTCGCTGCTTCTGCAGCTGAGTTTTCGTTTTACTGTCTTTTTTTCCACTCTCGAAAACCTAGAGCCCTTCCCCTTCGGTTCCCCAGCTATCACAGTCACATGGAGTGTTTTCCTCTCAGTGTGGGCCTTTCTCATCTGTGCTTCCAGTGTTGGTAAATTGATGCCTAACAAAATTAGATTCTTACTGTAGTTCTGCCCCTTGGGTCTGTCTCTTGTTCCTGTGCACAGTAGCATCATTCTGAGACGGAGCTTCTGGACCTCTCACACCGTAACCACCAGGTACACCCGCTCCCTCACGTGAGACACGTAGAAACGTGGAGCTGGATTTCCTCTCTGTCAGCAAGTACAGGCTCTTCCTGCTGAAGCCTCGGCCCTTGTTTCCAGGGACTCAGTAGCCATTCTCTCTATCCCATTCCCACATGGCATTGGACTGCGGGACGCTTCTGGGAAGCAGGGACTGAATGGGGTTCCCAGTCCTGGTCCCGCAGTCCAAACAGAAGTTTGGGGTGTTATGGTTTGTAGTTTTCAGACAGTTAACAGAAGGCGGTATGTGGAATATTTCTGTTGTAGTAAGCTCACTCTTAGGGGCCTGTCCGGGCTGGGAGTCAACTTGTGGGTACAACGTGAGTGAGAGTGGTGAGCTGCTCCCGCACCCATTGTGGTCCTCAGCCGCCCTGACTCGATGGGGGTGCTCTCCTGGGTGCTCTGGAGCATGCTGTCCGTCCCCAGGGGCGTCCAGGCTGTCATGCTGAACAAAGAGCAGGAGGAACCGTACACCTTGTCACTCACACACGACGAGGAAAGGTTTGCTTTCTGAGCTGTGGCTTGGGAGTTTGTGTGGTTTTTTAAGCACTGTTGTAGTCATACTGTGTATATGATTTCCCTTTTTCTTGTCTTACATTTAGTTATCATAACTGATGTTTCTCTAAATGGGATTGTCAGATACCGCAGTTTAGTAGCTGAACATTTGTGCCTTAACTCTTTAAGTGTTATAAACATATTTCACATAGTCTTGGACATAAAGGCTTGTACGCCTAGTGAATTATGCTCTTATTTTAAATTTCTGGAAGTATTGTCACTCAGTCAAAAGAAAGGCCCGTTTAAGATTAAAGGAATACAGGACTTCCCTGTCGGTGCAGTGGTTGAGACTCCATACTTCCGCTGCAGTGAGCATAGGTTCATTCCCTGGTCAGAGAGCTAAGATCCACATGCGGCATGGCCCCCCAAAAAGATTCAAAACAATGCATTTTCAGGCTGCTCACTCCAGAGGTGGTTTTATTTCACCAATGACTCATCAGTGTCCAAGGGGTCCATTTGCCTCACCTCGCTCTGGCCAGGGTGCTGTAGGACAGACGCCCTCAGGACCCTCAGTCCTGTGTCCCACCACAGAGTGTGTGCTCTGGCCACAGCAAGTGCTCTAAAGTCTGTAGAGCACACAGGTGTTTGAGAAAAGGGCCGGGGGATTGAGTCTTCACGGGGGTGCTTCCCAAGGCAGAGCCCAGTAAGTGGGTGAATGCAGGAGGAACAGACCCACTCATGAAGTGCAGGTGGGAGGCTTGTGCCTGGGGCTTGAAGCTCTGGAGCAGCGGCTAGGGACTGCAGAAGGTCCCATGTGGTTTAGAAATGTGATTGGTTTGAGCTGCAGAATCTTGGCCCTATTAAATTTTGATTCATTGCCACCATATAAAATGAGACTTCACGATTAAACCCCATTCTTTTGGAAATCATGTAAGACACCTCTCAGCTGGAGGGAAGACAGGGCCCAACCCCAGCTGGGGGCCCATATCGCCTTGGCTGGCTGTCATTGTGCACGTGTGGGGCTTGCGTAGCCCACCGCCACCTTCTTTCCCCACTCGTCTCTGCGTGCCTAAGCATTCAAGGAATCCAGTGGCCACAGCACAGCAGGAGTGGGGGCCCAGTAGGCCTTGTGGGCTGGGGGACAGGTTTGGAGGTGTGGTCCCCAGGATACGGAGCACAGGAGACCAGGAAGGAGTGAATGAGTGGATGAGGCCTGAGGAGCGAGGTAAGCACAGCACAAAGGCCTGTGAGGTGACGACCCAGTGCCTCTAGCCTGGCAAGCTGTCCAGTGCACGCCTTTCCTAGTTCATTGTGCACATTTGAAATCTGTACTGGAATTTCCTGTTACATACTTAGGCCTTGTCTTCACAGGTGTATTAGCGATGACCAAGCACAAGAAATAACTTGCTTACAGCTTGCAGAGCTGCCCCCTCATGGGGGGGGTTCTGTCTCTTGCAGCCGTGTGCTGGTGCCCAGCCTCTCAACATTAGCTTCTTCCTCGTGACAGCACTGTCGGTTACTCCTAAACAATTTCTTTTGAAATCAGATGTTAATTTATTTAAACAAACAAACAAATGATCCTAGTCAGATGTCCTAAATTTCAGGGGGTGGTATAACGGAGAGCAGAGTCTTCCCTTTTTGCACTGCTTCGGTGACTTTTCTGCTGTTGAAGGAAACTGCAAGTCTCTGAAGGACAGAAAGAGCGGGGAGCCTTCAGCGCCCTCGTGCCCTCGGTGCTCATCATCACCCTGTCCTGCGGGGTGGTGTGGCGCAGCGTTGGTCCTGCTGTTCTGTGCTGGTCCAGAGGGGCAAGTGTTGGTTCTGGCCTTCGTCAGAGCATACTGTGATATGTCACAGCATTTCAGAAAACATAAAGTGTTTGTGTTAGAAAAAAGTAGATGAGTATACTGAAACAAAAACATTTCTGAATGGTGAAGAAAGTTTGAGATCTGGTTGACCAAGTTGAATTAACTAGCCTGGAGTCAGGCTTCAGCCTTCTCAAAACTTGTTGATGATGATATGTAGTAATACACAGAAAAGGCACATTCCTTACTCTGCAGTTTAGTGAATTTATGCAACTGAATACACCTGTGTGCAGTGATCACTCAGACAAGGAAGCATCACAATGAATTTTACTTTTTCCACTGAAAGGAACTGCCCGAAGTGATCGTTACTGTCTCTCCAGTGGTATCCACGTGCATTTAGAGTGAATTTGTGCTCAGTATTCTCGGAGGCTTTCTTTTCATCCCACCCTAAATAAAGAGGATTTTGTACAAATGAATGCTTTTGTTTCCTGCTTCTAAGACTTAGCTATTATGTGGAGCCAAGAAAGGGCTTCCTTCATAGCTCAGTTGGTAAAGAATCTGCCTGCAATGCAGGACACCCGGGTTTGATTCCTGGGTCGGGAAGATCCCCCGGAGAAGGAAACGGCAACCTACTCTAGTATTGTTGCCTGGAGATTCCCATCGACAGAGGAGCCCGGCAAGCTACAGTCCATGGGGTTGCTGAAGTCGGATACAACTTAGCAAGAGAGAGAAGAAAGTTCCATCACCTCTCTCTGTATTACTTGCCTCACCTGTAAAATGGGAATGATAAGCATACCCATTACTAAATTTATTTAGTAATAATATATTGAATGAGATTAAATTAAAGTATTTATGACAACCTTAGAGCAGTCTGGAGCTTTTAGTAGCGGGGAGAGCAGTGCTTCATGGCTGATACTGGGTGTGGGTGTCTTTAATTTACTCATTTATTTAAGTAGCTAACTAGGCAGCTAACTAGCAAGCTGTGCCGTGTCTCAGTTGCGGCATATGGGATCCACTTCCCTAACCAGGGACTGAACCCAGGCCCCTGCATTGGGAGCAGGAATCTCAGCCATTGGGTCACCAGGGAAGTCCCTGTGGCTGTTTTTTAGAGTTTTATGTTCACTGGAATTGGAATTTTATATTATTTTCATATGTCATGAAATAATAATCTTTTGATTTCTTTTTTCTCCCAACTTTTAAAAAAGAATGATTTTTACATCCTTAGCTTACAGGCTAAAGATAGACACTCAGGCCAGATTTGGGCCATGGGTCATAGTTTGCATGCCTGTTTTTAGAAAAATAGGTTCTTGTTTCTAATTCCTTGAACTCAGTCAGCACGCTGTTCAAGATAATATGACATTTCCATCTCCCTAGAAAGTGCCCCTGTGCACTAAATCTAACCCCCACCCTCCCAGAAAAACCCACTGTATCCTGTACAGTGGTCTGGTTCCTATGGATGCAGTCTGTTCTGCCTTAAGCAACTTCCCTTTCCCTTTTCACGTTCATGCATTGGAGAAGGAAATGGCAACCCACTCCAGTGTTCTTGCCTAGAGAATCCCAGGGACGGGGGAGCCTGGTGGGCTGCCGTCTGTGGGGTCGCACGGAGTCGGACACGACTGAAGCGACTCAGCAGCAGCAGCAGCAGCGCTTCTTCTGGTTGGGATCACTCTGCGTGTCCACGTCTTTGAGGAAGCCCAGAGTGCGTGGTGCTCACTGATGCTGCTGTTCATGTCAGTACTTTGCTCCTTTGAGGGAGGAGTCTCAGTTGTATCCAGTGCGAAAATATCTCAAGTGTTCTATCTACTAATTGGTGGACTTGTGTGCAGCCTCCAGTGGGGCTGTAAGGAATAAAGCAGCTGTGAACATCCGCACAGGTTTTTGTGAACGTCTCTTCATTTTCTTGGGAATTGCTGGGTCCCATAGGAGAGTGTGTTTGATGTTAAGAAACTGCCAGACTTGTTTTCTTGACCACTCTTGTTGCTCCATATCTTTGCCAACATTTGTTGTTTTTAATTTTACCCAGGTTTTCATTTTACTGATTCTGATGCATGTAATGTGGTAACTCATTGTGGTTTTAATTTGCATTTCCCTGATGATGAGGTAAATAACAGGCTATGACTGTTTTTTCCTGATGTGTAGCTTACTTATTTGTTTGACACTGTATTTTAAAGAACGATAAGTTTTAATTTTGTTGAAATCTAATCTATCAGTTTTTTCTCGTATGTTGTTAATATTTCCAAATCAGGACATACCTTTAATGTCAATAGATTTTCTTTGAGGTTTTCTCTTAGTTTTATAGTTTCAACTTTTTGCAATTGACATTATGATGCATTTTGAGTTAGTATTTGTCTATGGTGTGAAGCAGAAGGTCAGTGTCCACGTTTTTTTACTTATGAATTTCATGCATGTTCAGTCTATTCAAGTATCAGTAAATTTTAGTTTTGCTTTTAAGTGTTTTGACTATTCTGGGTTTTTAGCATACAAATTTAAAAATCAAGTTGTCAGCCCTGCCACCCCCCCCAAAAAAGGCCTGCTACAGAAAATAGACACTTTGATCACTGTTGAATTCCCCAGTCCTTGACCATGATATGTATCTCACTATTTGTTTATCTTCTTTAATTTCAGGCATATTGTATGGTTTCAGTGTAAAGATGTTATGCATCTTTCCATTTGTGCTTGAGCTTTTATACTTTCCAGCTACTTGTTGCCAGTATATGTGAAATACCGTTGATCTTTTTATGTTGACCTTATTACTGAGGCTTCATTGGTCTTGCGGATAACCGAGGAATTTCTGTTGTCTGCTTCTGCTTGAGCCTCTGTCCCAAGAGCTTCCTTCTCTTGTCTTAACATTGTGCTGGCCACGACTCTGGTGGTGGTCCTGATCTTGGGGGAAGTACACAGCCTTTCACCATGAAGTGTGATGAAGTGCTGTCCCTTTTGTCTCTTGCTGAATTCAATTTGCTGCTGTTTTGAGGATGTTGATGAAGAATATTGGCCTGTACTTCTATTTGCTTAGAAATCTTTGTCAGGTTTGGCAGATGGGTGGAGAAGCATTTCCCTTCTCTGGTTTCTGAAAAAGTCTGTGTAATTTCTTTTGAACAGTTCATCACTGAAAGCCTTTGGGTTTGCAGTTTTCTTTGTGCAAGGTTTTATTTGAGTATTATTGATTCCGTTTCTTTAATAGATTAAGGCTATTTGGGTGTTTTATTTCTTAAAAAAAATTTTTTTTTTAAATTTTAATTTTTGGCCACACTAGCCAGCATGTGGGGTCTTAGTTCCCTGATCAGGGATCACACCTGTGGCCCCTGCAATGGAAGGTAGAATCTTAACCATTGGACCACCAAGGAGTTCCTTTAAAAAAAAAATTATTTAAGTATAGTATTGCACTAATTTCAACTGTACAACAAAATGAATGATTCAATCATACGTATATATCTTTTTTCATATTCTTTTCCATTTTTTCCGTGGTTTATCACAGGATATTGAATATAGTTCCCTGTGCTATACAACAGGCCTTGTTGTTTATCCATTCTGTTTATACCAGTTTGCATCTGCTAATCCCAGACTCCCAATCCATCACTCCCCCCTCACCCCCTTTCTTTGGCAACCACATGTCTATTTTCTATGTCTGTGAGTTTGCTTCATAGGTGAGTCTGTCATATTTTAGATTTCACATGTAAGTGTATCGTGTGGTATTTGTTGGTCTCACTTCACTTAGTGTGATCATCTCTAGGTCCATCTATGATGCTGCAAGTGGCATCATTTCATTCTTTATACGGTTGAGTAACATCCTATTGTTTATATGTACCACATCTTTATCCAATCATCTGTTGACGAAAATTTATGTTGCTTCCATGTCTTAGATATTATAAATAGTGCTTCTGTGAACATAAGGGGTGCATGTATCTTTTTGAATTATAGTTTTATGTGGATATATACCAGGAGTGGGATTGCTAGATCATATGCTAGCACTATTCTGTTTTTTGAGAAACTGCCAAACTATTCTGCATAGTGGCTGTACCAATTTACATTGCTACCAACCATGTAGGAGGGTTCCTTTTTCTTCTGGATGGTCTATTTCTTAAGTCATGACTTTGGTAAGTCATTTTGGCGTTTTTCAAGGAATTTGTCTGTTTCAGTTTTTAAATTTATTTCCATAGTGCTATTCATAATATTCTCTTATCCTCTTAATATCTGTAGGATCTACAGTGGTTCCACTTTCATTCCTGATGTTGTAATTTGCTGTCTCTCTTTCCCTCTAAAAGTTGATTCTTTCTACAGGTTTATCAACTTTTAAAATGTTTACTAAGGAACCAACTTTTAACCTTACCTACTGTTGGTTTTCTTTTTAAAATGTTTATTTTATTGATTTGTCTTTATTATTTCTTCTGTTTACTTTGGCCTACTCTTCTTTTTCTTTCTTCTTAAGTTATAGTACTGGTTATGAGCCTTTTTTCAATACAGGCATTTCAAAGCTATACATTTCCTACTAAGTAGTGTTTGACTGTTAGTTGAATTACATTTAGTGTGATTATTGGTATGGTTGGTTTTCCACTTGTGTCTCTGGGGTTTTTAAGTGCCCAGCTCATGGGTGGGTGTTCAGAATATTCACAGATTGTATAGTCATCACTACTGTTGAATTCCAGAATGTTTCATCAGCCTCATAAGACACCTCACACCCATTAGCTGTCGCTCCTCAGTCCCTGCAGTCCCCAGTCCCACTGACTAATGGGCTTTCTGTGCGTGTTGTTGATTCACTATTCTAGGTGCTTCTGTAGGTGGAAGACATACATGTAGGTATTAGGCTAATTTTAGTTAGCATGTTTTCAAACACACTGTATCATGAATCAAGGACTCATTCATTTTATGGTCAGAAAATACTCTGATGTATGTTTTATTTATCTGTCAGTTCATGGACATGGTGCTGTTTCAGTTTTTTTACCATTATGAATCGTGCTGCTGTATATGAACATTAGTGTACTTGTTTTTGTGTGGATGCAAGTTTTCATTTCTCTTGGCTATGTACCTAAGAGTGGAATGGTTGGGTCATATGGTAATTCTGTTTAAGTTTTGAGCAACTTGCCAAATATTTGCAAAGCAACTGCATCATTTTACATTCCCACTAACAGTGTACAAACATTCCCCTTTCTCTGAGTTAATAAGTGGTTAGCACTTGTTCTTACCTGTCTCTTTAATTTTAGCCATCCGGTGGGTGTGGCATGGTATCTTATTGGGTTTTGATTTGCATTCCCTAAATGACTAATGAGTGTCTCTTCACCTGTTTCCTTCTTATTTTTTTCCTTCCTTTGTCCTTCAATGGTTTCTTCTGTTAAGTATTTCACTTTATTTCTTACAGACTTTGTGGGTGCATGTATATCTCTGTGTGTGTGTGTGCGTGTGTGTGCGTGTGTGTGAGAGAGAGTGATTCTGGGGTAGCAGGGTGCATCTTTAATTATCAGAAGCTGTTTAGAATTCTTACTGTACCATTTCTCACCTTAAACTTGACACTCCAGACTTCCAATTCATACAAATAGTATTTAAGGTACCCTCTGGCTTCCACTAAAGACAATTCTTTATCTTTTTAAAGACAAAGATTTCCAAGTGGCTTTTTAAAAATTTCTAGATGACTTTTAATACTCTTCTTTTTTACCTAGCATAAGCATTTATATACATAAAATCTGTTATATATTTCCCTGTTAAAATATGTTTTATATCTTAGTCATATTTTCCTTGAATTTGAAATTGTCATGAATTCTTACTTGTCATGATTTCTTAATTGATTTCAAGACATGGCAGGTACCATATAGTCCTAAAAAAGAGGCATTGGTTTAGTGGTTTGGGGCTGAATTGTTTTATGATCTTTATGAATAAGCAGTTTCCAAATGTTCTTATGGGGCCTTTTAGGAATTACCAAAAGTTAGTCTCTCTATTTGTGGATGTGAGAGTTGGACCATAAAGAAAGCTGAGCGCTGAAGAGTTGATGCTTTTGAACTGTGATGTAGGACAGCAAGGAGATCTAGCCAGTCCATCCTAAAGGAAATCAGTCCTGAATATTCATTGGAAGGACTGATACTGAAGCTGAAACTCCAATACTTTGGCCACCTGATGCAAAGGTGGCCTCACCTCATTTTAAAAGACCCTGATGATGGGTAAGATTGAAGGCAGGAGGAGAAGGGGACGACAGAGGATGAGATGGTTGGATGGCATCACCAACTCAATGGAGATGAGTTTGACTAACCTCTGGGAGTTAGTGATGGACAGGGAAGCCTGGCATGCCGCAGTCCATGGGGTTGCAGAGTCGGACATGACTGAGCGACTGAACTGAACTGAATTTTTCTATTTAGTCTCTACATGGCACTGGGATGCCAGGTCCTCACTGCTCCCTGCACGTGGACTCTAGATAACCTTTCATGTCCCAGAACTGACGCAGCAGTCTTCCTTGCACTCTGGTGATCTCAGGCAGGGTGTTTCCCTGCTTGGTCACACCTCCCGGGTCACGTGGATCTCCTGATAGAAGCTTGTTCTGTGGAAAGCAAAACAAGCAGCCCTCTGCTGGGGTTCTGAGATGCTCACCCTGGAGTGAGGAGAGAGAGTTCTGTCTCTCTTTCTCCTGCAGACTATTTTAAGGGGCGGGGGTAACTAGCATTTAGAGCTTCTTTCAGACAAGAAGGAACATAGCCATGGACCATGTGCTTCAGTCTTTTGTTCTATTGAAAGGAACCGCCCAGAAGCAGCGCCCTGCACTGAGTGGGCTCAGTTTGTATGTAAGAGCTGCAGGTGCCGCAGGCAGGGCTCCCTCCAGTCCCTGGGCTGAGAGCCCTGTTTCCAGGTGGCATGAAGGATTTCGATGAGCTAACTACATTCACTCTATGCTAGTTTGAAGTATCAGTGGGAAGGAAATAAAATTCCTTCTCTCTTTGAAAAAGCAAAATGTTTCATTTCTTAGTTGCCTAAGGCCCTTTGTTTTTTTCTAAGAATATTTCTTCTGACTTTTTCTATAGCTATAACTACCATAGATTATAAAATAACATGGTAACTGCCTCCTTTAAAAATATTGACCTACATAATTCCTTTGGAGCTGTTTGTTTAGTGAGAAAAATGTTTTTAAATCAAGCATTAGGTGAAATTGTATCCAGATTCTTTAATAGTTGAGATATAGAGTAACTATCTAACAATTAAACATCACTTTGTTACATTCTGGGGCTTTCCCGGATGGCTCAGTGGGTAAAGAACCCACCGGCAGTGTAGGAAACACAGAAGATGCAGGTTCAGTCCCTGAGTCAGGAAGATTCCCCTGTAGAAGGAAACTTGGCAATCGCTCCAGTATTTTTGCCTGGAGAATCCCATAGACAGAGGAGCCTGGCAGGCTATAGTCCATAGAGTTGCAAAGAGTCAGACACGGCTAAGCACGCAGGCATGTATAACACACTGTTATATACAAGGCACATTTAGGTACTAGTCAGAAATTTAAGTTGTCATTGAACTGTCTTAAATGTTTCCTGCAGAAAAAACTCTCAAATTTAGAATGTAGTGTTTTGTACCATGCCTACAAGGTTACGCATAATAGCACATGAATGTGTTCTGTGTTCTTGCTTGTTCATGCTTGTGTTCTGGAGAAGCTTTTTCTACCTTTGCATCAGAACATGAAATATGAATGGATTAAGCCAGGCAGACCCTGGTCTTCCTTGCTGTTTGCCCTCCTAAGTCGTGGGCCTGACTTTGAACTGAATGCCCCCTGAGGTCTGTAGAGTCTGCCCGTATAAACTGAATGCCTCTTGAGCTCCGTAGTGTCTGCCTATTCAGGTGACGGTCGACACAGCCAGTTGTGTCTGCCATCGACACTGCACGCGTGCAGCTACTGCCGCACAGTGTGCTGCTTGCGGCTGAATGTGCAGAACAACCTGTTCTGTGAGAAGCTTGCTTAAACGTTGGTAACCTTTGGGACTTGACACTGTCAGCTCCAAGGAGATGGTGCAGTATAATAAGCGTTTCCTCGAGGGCCTCGCAGGCCCTTCCAGGGGCTTTCAGTTCTGCTGCTGTTGAAGATGTGTCAGCCCCCAGCACCCGCCACCCTCACCCCCCAGTCCTCTGTGTGGTGCTCACGCACCTTTGTGTCTGGGACCACTGGCTAGGCCTCAGACTTTCCACAGCTACCTGGAGGACATCATCAACTACCGCTGGGAGCTGGAGGAGGGGAAGCCCAACCCCCTGCGGGAGGCCAGCTTCCAGGACCTGCCCCTGCGCACCCGAGTGGAGATTCTGCACCGCCTCTGTGACTACCGGCTGGATGCAGACGACGTCTTCGACCTCCTCAAGGTGCGTGGCTGACAGGCACCCTCCCTGGAGTAGCGGTTCAGGGAAGCCGGCTCTGGGTTATGCTGGCCGCTTTGATGTGTTCCCCTTTCCACATCCCGGGTCCCTGCTGCCATGGGAACAGTCGTAGGTGCCTGTCTGCTCTGTCATCAGCCAGAATCGTGGTTACATTAGTCACTGAATGTTATTTCCTGAGGTCTGAAATTTGACTTGGCATAATTAAGATTTATGACACCTCCCAAAGACTTGACCCCATCCCCAACACACGCTGCATGCACGGGGCAGAAGTGTGCTGCGTGGCGCTCTGGCCACCTCTGCCTCACCTGATCCTGCCCTCACTGGGAGGTCGAGGGTGCCTGTGGGCTTGGGTGGGAACCGTGGTGAGGTCTGTGGCTCAGCTGAGCTCCGCCTTCACTGAGGCCTTGGTCTCAGTCACCAGGGGCGGCACTGAGGTCATGCTGGTGAGTGGGGAGCGCTGCGCTGGGCTGGCTGGTGGCTCAGCATCGTGTGGGTTGAGGCTGCCACAGCACTGACTCTCCTGTCGGGCTTGTCTCTCCTCGTGTGGGTTCAAGCCAGATGCATCACAAGTTCATCAGAATTCTTTTGGCTTTTTCTGATTTTGGCAACATGGGAGCAGTGGTGTGGACGGGAAGGGTTTGAAATACTTCCACATCCTGTTCTTAGAGCAGGCGCCTTATCCTGGTCCGGTATGTCTGGACCTGGAACGAGAATTACCCCAGGTGTTTGGACATTGTAATGTGAGGGATCTGTGAGAATATATTTTGGATCCTCATTTCTGTTTTCTCTTGTTGCCCAAACCTCTTTCCCTGACCTGCGCAGGGGCTGGACGCAGACAGTCTCCGTGTGGAGCCGCTGGGCGAGGACAGCTCGGGGGCCCTCTACTGGTATTTCTACGGAACGCGAATGTACAAGGAGGACCCAGCACAAGGCGGGTCCCATGGAGAGCTCTCTCTGAGCAGGTACCTTCCTGGAGGTCGTGTTGCTGTCGCCGCTGTCGTTACGTCCAGTGCCTCTGAATTCCACTGCACAGTTTAACTTCTCTTGTGGAGGAGTGAGCTGTGCGTAGCAGCATGCCTGCCAGGAGGCACGTCACACAGAAGCACAAAGGACTTACTCTCCAGCCCTGCTCCCTGGGGTGGCGACTCTGGTGCCAGTTCTCAGCAGTGCCAGTGCACCCTGGGCTTTTCCCCGTGGCAGAGTGGGTTCTGGAGAACCCCATCCTACCTGGGATCTTGGCAAGAAAGAGGCCTCGGGCAACGTCCCAGAGCTGTGCTGCCATCTTCCCTGCACTTCAGGTTGCTGGACCCTTTGCTGTTAGGGAAGCCTAAAAAGTGAAAGTCTTAGTCATGTCTGACTCTGCGACCCTGTGGACTATACAGTCCATGGAATTCTCCAGGCCACAATACTGGAGTGGGTAGCCTTTCCCTTCTCTAGGGGATCTTCCCAACCCAGGGATCAAACCCAGGTCTCCCACATTGCAGGCCGATTCTTTACCACCCCAGATATTTGTGTGGGAGACGTCTGTTTCCTTGGTTCCACATTTTAATAATAATAACAGAATACGTGAGGTCGCCCTGTCCTGTTCCCGTAACTGCTGCCTTTGTCCTGTTTAGTAACCTCTTGGCCAGACAACTGACATTTCTGTTTAATGTACTACTTCTTAGGGAAAGTGAAGGACAAAAAAATGTCTCAAATGTTCCTGGGAAAACAGGTAAAAGAAGAGGAAGACCCCCAAAACGGAAAAAACTACAGGAGGAAACTTTCATGAGGTGAGAAAATCTTGGTGTGTGAAGGTCCCTAACCCAAACCCTTATGCTGGAAGGGCTCGCCCCGTGCTTGCTCTCTGTGTCTCAGGGAGGACGTGGGTGTGAACTGGAGTCCTTGGGGTCCCTGGCCCAGCCCCTCTCAAGTTACCAGCTGTCTGGGAGCCCTCCCCTTGGGCACTGGGGGCCCTGGCAGTGGAAGGCACCTGCTCACAGGAAGTGCCCTTCAGATCCCTTTGCCCCCAATTTCTGCACAGGAGGTGGAAGAGTTAATACTGTGAGTCTAGGAGTCCTTTCCTGGTAAGGAGGCTTCAGTAGTAAACGTGCTTTATTGTGTTAGAACTCATTTTGTTAAGATGAGACCTTAAAAAAGTTTAAATGTTTATTTGATACTTAATTTTAGCAAAGAAAAAGACTGTTATATTTTGGGAAATTTTGAATTAATTCTTTGGCCGCAGTGCGCTTCATGCAGGCAGGATTTTAGTTTCCCAACCAGGGATCTCCTGCAGTGGAAGCTCAGAATCTTGAGCTCGGGACCATTAGGGAAGTCCCGGGAAATTTTATTTTAGTATGTCGTTGTCTTTTAGGAATATCCACCATGTGAATCTCAATATAAGAGTTTTGAGGGTCTGACCTGTACTGTGTAAAAATACTTTTATACCTTTTACTTAAGGATCAGATATATAATTATTCACTTATGGAAGTTAAGTCACAGTCTTAAAATTTCTAATAACACAGGGCAAACTGCTTCCTTGTTCTCTTGTTTATTGTTAGAACTGCTTAAATAAGCCAAATGCCTGAAGTGGACCAGATTTCACTGTGTTGCTTATTAACTGCTAATAAATGTTTTTAGGGATCTGATTATGAATCAGTCAGTCATAATTTGTTTTTGTTTTGTTTTGTTTTGTTTTTTGTTTTAACAATCGGTGTTCCACTTAACTTTTCTGAAATTTTGACTATAGAATGCAGGCTTTCCTCCCACCAGAATTTGTGAGAAATAGTCCTGTCTTGATACACAAGACACCAGTTTCTGGGTTTTGTTAGCAGCCTACAGGTCCATGTAAATCCAGCAAGCTGTTCTGTACCTTCATCCTTGGTTCCCTTGAGCTCCAGAATCCGAGAGCCACAGTGGGGTGGCCCAGTGCTCCTGCGCTGCCCTCTGCTGGTGACTTTATTCCATAGCGTTCTGAATCCAGTGCAGTATTGAAGTATTTTTAAATTAAGTAAAACTTTGTGAAATCTAAAAAGTAAAACTCGTGAATGTAACAAAACAGATACAGAGAACAAACTGGGGGTGACCAGTGGGGAAAGAGAAGGGGAGGGGCGAGCTAGGGGACAGAGGTGCAGATGAGCACGTCACACAAAAGGCTGGTGGGCCACCCTGTACCCCACGGGGATGTGCCAGTGTTTTGTAATAACTGTATATGGAGTGTAATCTTTAAAAATTGTGGTCACTGTGTTTGTTGTACACCTGAAACTCTACCTCAGTTAAAAGTTTTTTAATAAACACCATTCATTTTTATTAACTGTGTGTGCTTAGTCGCTCAGTTGTGTCCGAGTCCTTGCGACCCCGTGGACTGTAGCCCGCCAGGCTCCTCTGTCCATGAGGATTCTCCAGGCAAAAATACTGGAGTAGGTTGCCATTTCCTTCTCCAAAAAGTTTTATTTTTTTTTTTAAAGAGTGATGAAAAAAAATACAGTAAGATATATGTAGAAGGGGGAAAAGAGAAAGTTCAGTCCCTAAAATAATTTTTAATGTTTTTTTAAAAATAAATAAAATTTAAAGTTCAGTTCCTCCGTCACCTTAGCCGCGCTTCTGCCATTGTGGGTGAAAGCGGCCTGTGGCTGCCTTTGTTGCACAGCAACGACGCAGGGCATCTCCATTCTTCCAGGAGGCTGTGCAGGGCCGGAACATCCAGAGCATGTCCTTCATGGTCGGGGGAGACCACACTATTGGCCACGTAACACTGAGCATGTTTGTATCTCACGTCGTTAACGGTCCCACTTTCCAGGGAGTTCTGCTGACTTTCTGAGGTCAAGGTGGCACGCCTTGGGTGGGGGGGCAGCCTCAGAACCTGTGTTGCTCATGTCAGCCTGCTCTGGGGGTCAGTTCAACAGTCTCCTGTTCAGTGCAGCCCTCGGTCGGGTAGCAAGCCCTGTCCTTGGCCTTTAACTGTCGACACTGAGCTCTTCCTCTCCTGGGCAGTGGTGCCGCATTCCTGTGTGTCGTCCTTCCCCTCTCTGTGCCAACTTGCCCGCCTCTGTGTTCCTGACCTTGCTCTGTAGACGTGTCAGAGACACACACACATTCTCTCCTGGTGTTAATAGTAAGCCGCTATGCCTTGCACACACAAACTCTCTCTTTTCTGATATTAATAGTAAGGCAGTGTGCCTTATACACACACATGCACACACACTCTCTCTCCTAGTATTCATAGTAAGCCAGTGTGCATTACATGCAAACAGACACACACACTTTTCGGGTATTAATAGGAAGCCAGTGTGCCTTCCTTCCAGGGAAGCACAGAAAATTTTGGCCGTGTTTTTGTTTTAATGGTGACCCCTTTCCTTTGTTCTAGTGACAAGCAGGAAGAGAACTCCTCAGCATCTGAGTTGCAGACGAGAAACGGTAATGGCCTTCATAGGGGTTGGAGGGCTTACGTCACCTTCCAGAGTCTAGTGCCGGCTGCTGGGCCCACCGCAGTGCTCTTCCCACCAGCCTCCTTGCCCCTCGCACATTGTCGCCCTGTGTCCATCTCTCCTCATGAATCACTCGCGATCAGGACCAGGTCATTTCACTTGAGCCCCTTCCCAGGCCCAGCATAATAGGCTCCTAACATTGGGATGAATGCAAAGCTTCTCAAGAGCTTTTTTATTAACGTGAAATACTTTACAACATAAGGATATGTACTGTGTTCTTACGTAGACTTCATGCAATCTGTAATCCAATACAAACATTTGAGGAGAAAAAGCAATTTACAGTATCTCAATGTAACAAGGAACACTCCTGAAGCTCAAAGCCATTTATGTAGAACAGCAGATGCGTTGGAACATTTCTAGATTATTAGTCTGAAGGTCACCATAGTTGTGTTTGTATTGACTTCATTGCTCTTAGTTGTGAACAGGAGAGTAGCCAGAACGTCTGAAGTATACATTATCAGCCTTAAGGGGTAACCCAGGGTGCCAGTGAACCTGAGGGCAGAGGGGAGGAGGAGATCCATGGGGCCTATTTCCTGACCATGACTTTCTCTTCTAGGGTCCCAGGGACCAGGGCAAGGCTCCTGGTGGCTCCTGTGCCAGACTGAGCAGGAGTGGAGACAGGTCACCGAGAGTTTCCGGGAGAGGACCTCTGTGCGAGAGCGCCAGCTCTACAAACTGCTCAGCGAGGACTTCCTGCCTGAGATCTGCAGCATGATCGCCCAGAAGGTGCGCACACAGACCCACGTAGGGCGAAGCTGCTCTGGGCAGGGTGCCTTCCTCAGAGACTTGCGCGGCCCCATGCTCTGCTGGGCGGTCCAGCTTTCCTCTTTCTCCCAGCTTTCCTCCGGGCCCCACGAGTAGGACCTTGAGCTCCCGCTTTCCTTACTGTGGGTCCCGGGATTTAGCCCTCACACTCCACCCATCCTCATGGCTCCTGGACCCCAGGTGTGTCTCGGCAGAGTGCTCTTTGCATACCTCTCCTTGTGCATATGCTGCTGCTTTCTTCCCCCTTGTTAGAAGACTCATCTGGTAAACTCTGAGTTCAGACCTGTCTGAGGGTTGTCTTTGTTGCTCCCTCAGTTCCTCCTCTAACCTGGCACTCCAGTCCCGGCCTCTTGCCGTGCATCCCGTCTGCTCCCTTGCCTGTTCCGAGGCTCTCAGGAGCCCTGATGGAGGTGTCTCCTCATCCTAAGTTTCATCGGGAGTTGTGGAGGCAGCTCCAGGCCACGAGCCACATCTTCCTTGTCACCGTAACCTCCAGGTGACTCTGGCGTGCCTGTTCTGTGGTCAGTGCCTGATAACCATCCAGTTTCGATAAAATTGATGCTTCAGATTCTTAATGGTTGTTAACAGAAAACATAAGAATGCCAGCCCTGCCCTGAAACCTGCAGAGAAAGTGTTATAAATTCCTGCTGCAGCACGTCTCGGGGGCAGGGGAGGGGAACACAGTGACAGATAGAGTGAGAGTGATATGTTGTGAGTTCGGTGATGTTTGTAACTATTGAGCAGATCAGTGCTTTGGGGTGAATCGTAGGTCTGACTTCAGGGCTTCAGGAATTGCGTTTTCATGTGAGTGTCTCCTCATTGGTGTCCTTTGTCCTGGTAATGATGATTCCTCTTGGATCTTGTTGTCCACAGCGCACTGTGACCATTTTTGTCTTGGACTTGAGATGTGGAATCTAGTTTTCTTAGAGTAACTATTTAAATAGAGACTGTATGATTAATGACAGCACCTTCAATCATCTGTAAGACATGTACCTAACCTGCTTACACTCTTTTGTAATTTCTTCCTTTTTAACTGAAAAGACTTTAGATTAGGGAGTTAAGGGGAAAAATTTACAAACATAAAACAGGTGGTTTTGATACAGAAAATTTCAGGAGTTGATTCTTTGTGAGAGGAGAACTTAAATGCAATTTTTAAGAACCATGACATTAGAAACTAAAGGATGGAATAATAGATTTGATATTTTGAAAGTTGTCCAGTACTGTAAATATGCAAGCTTTAGTTAAATGGGGGTGATATGCACAAAAATCAGAATCGGCATTATGCAGCAGAAAAGCTTAGCAGACCAGTAATTAGGAGAGTTTTCACACAGGGATCCCATCAGAAGCTCCAGAACCCTTCAGATTTATTCACTAAAACTTCAAAAAATGATAATTTCCAAATAGTTATAAAACGAAGAAAGAATTGGCTTGGCTACCGTTGACATACTATCTTAGTTCCCCATTCTGGATGAATTTAAATTCACTCCTTGCTCGGCGATGTAAATGCAAGTTCCATGAAGTGCACCAGCAAGATCTCAAGGAGGATTGGAGCCTGCCTAAGGAGGATTGGAGCCTGCCGGGAGCCGATGCTGGAGCCCTCTGGTCTGTCAAGTAGTTTAGAGCAGTAAATGAGTTTAAACGGCTGTTTCCATTTGCTAAGAGGTCTGAGAGACCTGGACTGCACGGGAGAGGGGAAGCTGAGAGTGGTGTTTAAATAGGAGAGTGTGGGGCCAGGAGTGAGGGGCACCCTCCTCTACTCCAGGCCTGCTCTAGTTTTCAGCCCCGTGTCTCCTACCAGAGATGTTCCACTGGCTTTTGAGGCAGTGCGTGATCAGTGCTGTCTGATGGCCTGTGCCAGTATGGACCCCCCCGGCCTTGCAGTCATTGATGTCACAGCCATTTCGTTGTCTGCTGCCTTGAGCCCTGAAGAGGGAAATGCTCATTCGTGAATTTCTGTGTTTACTGTGTGTTTGGACTCGTTGTCTCTTTTTTTCTTCAGCTTGTGAGGTATATGAACACGCCTCTTCGGTCTCCGGGCAGAGCTCTCTTCTGCCTGACTTCCTGTTCTCCCAGGTCTCCTCCTCCTTTGGGTCCCTGGCTTTGGAGTGGCCTCAGTCAGCTGTCCAGCCATAGTTCTCAACTGGTTTTCTGCCTCATTGGCCTGGATGGGCTCCCGCTCTCTGTTTACCTGGACAGTTTGAAAGCTCATTCCCATCTCTGCTCACTACCCTGGGCTGAGCCCTAAATGTCCTATTTTACATCTCAGCTTGCACAGTAATCTGAATACAGACAGACAGGAAGGTTCGTCATTGGCTGCCAGCAAAAGCTTAGCTTTAAACACTCAAGTTTTTGGCTCTTCTTTGCAGTGTTGTCTATTCCGCTCTTCTTGATATTGAAGAGGTTCTTGATGTCTGTTACAGTACTGAGTACGTTGAAGAAAGCCTCTGGTGTGGCATGAGTTTTGTGCTTCTTTTTAAACAGCTGAAAAAATCTTTAGGTCTTGAACGGCTTATTGGCAGGTTTTCTGGTCTCCCAGGAGTCCAGTCTTCTTGCCCCAGAAAGTCTTTTGATTATGACTCCAGGGAAAATACCAGCTAAGCGTCACTCTGCTGACCTCTGAAACTCTGTTCCAGTGCCTTTTTTTTTTTTTTTTATCAGGAGACTCTGGGCACACCTCTGGCCAGGGAGTTCTGGTCCTCCTTGTGCTGCTGGAGTTGGTGGGGG
>SJYQ01002093.1:0-39041 GCA_006410935.1 Redunca redunca | reverse complement strand
TGTTTCAGTGCTATTGTCTCAAATCATCCCAGGGAGTAAGTTATTACTTCTTACGTGCTTAGTATAAATATTAATGTATTTTAAAAACAACTAACTAGACAAACCACCTCATGCGAAGAGTTGACTCATTGGAAAGGACTCTGATGCTGGGAGGGATTGGGGGCAGGAGGAGAAGGGGACGACAGAGGATGAGATGGCTGGATGGCATCACCAACTCGATGGACATGAGTTTGAGTGAACCCTGGGAGTTGGTGATGGACAGGGAGGCCTGGTGTGCTGTGATTCATGGGGTTGCAAAGAGTCGGACACGAATGAACGACTGAACTGAACTAGACAAAAAATCGTATAATTCCATTTGTGTGAAATGTCCAGAATAAATAGATCCACGGAAAGAGAATCACTTGGTGGTCGCCAGGGGCGGGAGCGTGAGGGTGCGGCGCGGCTGGCATGGAGGTCAGGGCTTTGTCTCTAGTGCTGAGGGTGCTCTGTGGTCAGCCAGATGGTGGTTGCCAGGCGCTGTGAGTATGCTGAGCGCCCCTCAGCTGTGCACTGACAGTTGTTCATTTCGTGTGAATTTCACCTCAGTGTCTTTATGTGTGTTTCTAAATGATGCGTAATCTCTGATTTTGCAGCAGTCCTTGGCATTTATGATTTTCCTAAGTTTTAAATTTTTTGCTTTAATATATAAAAGATAGTTAATAGGAACCTAGTGTATAGCACAAGGGACCATTCAGTGGTTTGTAATGACCTATATAGGAATGTAGTCTAGACTGAAGCGTGGGTATGTGTGTATGTATAACTGACTGAAGTCAAAAGGAGGAAGCAGCAGGGGATGAGATGGTGGAGTAGCGTCACCACCTAAATGGACATGAAATTTAGCAAACTTCAGGAGATAGTGGAAGACAGGAGCTTGGAGGGCTACAGTCCATGGGGTCCCAAAGAGTCGGACATGACTTAGCTACCAAACAACAACAATAACTAATTTCACTTTGCTGTATAGCAGAAACTAAGGCAACATTGTACCTCAGCTGTACTCTTACAGAAAAATTTAAAATTCCTGTTTTAATTTTAGCAAAATGCCTTAATTTATTTAAAGTCAATTTTAATGCCTCACTGTAAAATCCATACATGGTAGCAACCTCTTGGTACTTTTAACGTTTGAGTTTTAGAATTTACTCCCACTACTATGTGACCTCTATTAAAAAAGTTAATAAAAATTAGATAATTGTAGAACATGTAATACTGGATGATTACCCCAGCTTATTTGGGAAGGGGTTGTTCTGTGTCCTAAATAATTTATACATTCTTATAGAAAACTGTGGAGACTGTAAGAAGTGCAGGAGACATAGTAACAAGGTCCCCTGTTTATAGCTTCATGTGTTTGCTTCAGGCCTTTTCTCTGTACATTTATTAGAAACCTGGGATCATACTGCCTATTGACTTGTGACCTGTGTTTTTCATTTAATGTCATGAGCCTTTTCATATTTCATTAAATATTCCTCAGAAAAACAATTTTAATGACTACATAGTAGTTATGTAATTTTACCTATTTTAAACCTATAGGATATTTACAGTTTTTCACTATTTTAAATATTGTTGTCTGTAACGTACTCAGAAACACTGCCTGGCTGTCTAACTGTGAGATGAAGTCACACAATGTCATTACCCTGCCCAGGGTTCCTGACATGTGTCTCGCTTGTCCTTTGGAAGGTCTGTGGCCCCAGCACTGTGAGCCATCTGTGTTGCCATGTCTTTGCAGACATGTCACTTTTTTCATCTTTTACAGTGCTGTGAGTGAATAGTCTATTTGGTTTTTTCTTAGGATCATGGATGTGCTTTATTTACCTTCTGTGAATTTTGTACTCGTGTTGCATTTTTTTGGTGGTCATAAAGTCAGACAAGACTTAGCAGCTGAACAGCAACAGCTGTTAATTGCTTCAGATATCTTTCCATATTAAGAGTAATACACTGTTGTATGTGTTGGAAAAAACTATATAGATAGTCTTAGGCTGTGCGTGATGACCTATTTCCCCTTTTCTCCTCCTCGCACTGACTTCGGGCGGGAGGCATCTGTCTTGTTCGTTTGCCGGGTTACTGTTGTCACTGAGATGCTTGTCGTCTGTAACGTGTCTTTGTTGTGGCAGGAGGGAGCAGGCTCCACTGCGTGTCCTTCCTTAGGCAGGGGAGGACACGTTCATGCTGTCCTCACTGTGTGGTTAGCACTTGTTTTTCTCTGCTTTTTCAGTGGGTCTGATGTGTAGAAAATGCAGCACTTTTTTTGAGGGAAGTAATCCCGCCTGCCAGGCATGTGTTCACCTGTCCCCTGCCTGTCCGCTGCCCCATCCATGGATCCTTGTTGAGCTGAGCAGAGGAGAGGTTTGGTCTGCTTTGCTTTGTTAATAGCAGCTCCACACGACCTCTCAGCAGGGGAGAGATGTTGCCACAGTGGGTGCGATTAGAGACCTGTGGAGGGATGAAGGGGCAGAGGGTGGGAAGGTGCTTCCCTGTTAGTAGGAGGCTTGTCCATGAGATGCCTGCAGCAGCCCCATTTCTGAAAGCACATCCGGCTCATTCAAACCCAGTGCAGACTGCCCATTCTGGTTATAGGATCTAGAAGTCAAGGAAATTTGTTTAATTCTATTTGGGCAACTGACTACAGTATCGTGTGTACAATAAAAATAGTGAAGTTTTTAAAAAATTTTCATCTCTCTTCTTTTACTCTGAAAGATTTTTACCTTGTTAGCCAGCTCTTTTAAAGTCAGGCTCAGAATTTGAACAGAAAAAATGACTTTCAGAAGGTCTGTTGTCTAGGCAAGAGCACTTTCTATTTCTGAATCAAATGATAATTGAAACTCGTTTTCAGTTCAGTTCAGTCGCTCAGTCGTGTCTGACTCTTTGTGATCCCATGAATAGCATCACGCCAGGCCTCCCTGTCCATCACCAACTCCCAGAGTTTACTCAGACTCACGTCCATGGAGTTGGTGATGCCATCCAGCCATCTCATCCTCTGTCGTCCCCTTTTCCTCCTGCCCCCAATCCCTCCCAGCATCAGAGTCTTTTCCAATGAGCAAGGACCATTAAAAAGTAAAAAACTTTGACCAGATTGGTTTCTGTGTTTAATGATGATTGTATGTATGGCATTCATATGTATGTCCTTCCCTGGTGGCTCAGACAGCAAAGAATCTGCCTGCAGTGCAGGAGACCTGGGTTTGATCTCTGGGTCAGGAAGATACCCTGGAGCAGGTCATGGCAACCCGCTCTAGTATTCTTGCCTGCAGAATCCCATGGACAGAGGAGCCTGGTGGGCTGTAGTCCACGAGGTCTCAAGGAGTCAGACATGACTGAGTGACTAACACTTCTCATTTGGATGGCAGTCTGCCATCATCTTTCTCTCTCCACGTCAAGACCACTTGTGTAATTTCCACAGAATAAAGATATTTATGTATAAAATTCTTAGATAGTCTTTCTACTGAAAAGAAAAACATATTCCTGACTCAGTTTCATCTGACTTGGGATAATTGCTGTTTCTTGCGGTGTAATGTGTATGTTCCCTTTGCAGACACCTGATTCTGTATCTGTGCATCTTACAGGCATTCTCTGTTATTACAGGTAATGATTATTACCTCTTCAATAATAATTTTAAAAAAGAAAAAGTTGTACCTTACACATCAGCACAGAAGTCCAGGGAAGAAATTGAACATAATGATTTCAGCCCCAGCTTGAGTTTGGTGGGCTACAGATGGCTCAGAACCAGCACTATTGGAAACACCCAGAGTAAGACTTTCAGAAACAGTTGATGGTAGTGGTCCTGGCTATCTTTTCGTTCCTTGAATTTCTTAGGCAGGTGCATTTCTGGGCTGTCGCTTCATCTCTTTTCTGTTCCTTCAGGCAAAATGCTGGGCCTTCCCACCGAACCCTCCTTTTTTTAAAATTGCTTGATTAGTAGAGGAAAGTACAGAAGTTAGGCATTTCTGAGGCGTGCAGATGACCAAAGTTGTCTGTGCTGTCTCCCCCTTTCTTCGTTACTTAGGGGAGATTGGTGTCTCCTCTCCGCTCTAGCCTCCTCTCCAGAAGGTTGTCTCCAGAGACGACAAGTTACGTGACCATCGGGCCCAGCTCCCTCCTGTTCATTCCCCATTGTGTCTTGTGAGTGTGTGTCTGTACTCATTCATTGATTGCACAGATGACAAGATGAACTTGGATTTAAGGCAGAAGTCATCCAGCTATCTAATGCTGTGTGTGGGACAGAAAATGTGGACTCTTTACTCAGAGCAAAGGCCTGGTTTTGCTTTATTACGTGTTGACTAAACTTCTTGGCCCCTCGCAGGAGACCCCTGTGCTCAGCAGGCTAGAGAAGCAGAAGCGCCGGGAGGAGGAGGAGGAGCGGCAGATCCTTCTCGCGGTGCAGAAGAAGGAGCAGGAGCAGCTGCTGAAGGAGGAGAGGAAGCGGGAGCTGGAGGAGAGGGTCAAGGCGGTGGAAGGTAGGGGCACTCTGTGGGCCAGAGGGCGGGGCCGGGCCTGCCCCACGCTGGCCTCGCCCTCGTCAAGGCCATGGAAGTTAGGGGTGCTCTGCGGGGCCGGGGTGGGGCGGGGCCCGGGCCTGCCCCGCGCTGGCCTCTCCCTCGTCCTGGGTTCCTTCTGTCCCATCCTCTGCTGGGCTGCATCTGGCCTTTCCATGTGATGACCCCTCACTTCCTAGTTGCTGCCTTCTGATTCGTGATAGACTAACTCCACTCTGGCCGTGACGGTGATTCCAGAGCCCTTAGTGTCTGTAGCGCCCTCGTGTGGCCTGCACCGTGACGGTGATTCCAGAGCCCTTAGTGTCTGTAGCGCCCTCGTGTGGCCTGCACTGTGACGGTGATTCCAGAGCCCTTAGTGTCTGTAGCGCCCTTGTGTGGCCTGCACCGTGATGGTGATTCCAGAGCCCTTACTGTCTGTAGCGCCCTTGTGTGGCCTGCACCGTGACAGTGATTCCAGAGCCCTTAGTGTCTGTAGCGCCCTCGTGTGGCCTGCACCGTGATGGTGATTCCAGAGCCCTTATTGTCTGTAGCGCCCTCGTGTGGCCTGCACCGTGATGGTGATTCCAGAGCCCTTACTGTCTGTAGCGCCCTCGTGTGGCCTGCACTTGCTCGCATGTGGCTGGCCCAGCACAGGGTGCCCTCAGCCTGACTGGCTTGTGTGTTGCTGGGTTCGCACCTCCTGGCGCCATCACACATGTTTACTCACCCCAGCCTCCTGGATCTAGGTGCTGAGGTAGGGACCCTGACAGGTCTTTGCACATTCTCAACTACTGGGACTTAACTAAACTCCATCAGACTGTCTGGATAAGCACCACAGGGGGTTGAGAGATGGCGGAGCTAGGTAGGTCTGGACACAAAGGCTGGTCCCCTTTGGGAGGCTCTACCTTTAGGACGGGGAGGTGGTTGTTCATCTGCTGCATAGACACCAACACAGAGGGTCTAGCAAAATGAAGACACAGAAGAATATGTTCCAAACAGGAGGTTAAAATCTCAGAAAAAGTAATTTATTTGACAAAGAGTTAAAGTAATGGTCATAAAGATGCTCACCAAAGTGGGGAAAAGAATGGATGAACACAGTGAGAACAGAGAAGGAAAATACTTAAAAGTATCAAATGGAAGTCTCAGCACTATACTAAGGCTGGTCTAAATCCAAAGAAGGTGATGTTGTGTATATGGTGGGATTGGAAGGGAGTCCTCTGTTACGAGCTCCTTCTGGAAAACCAAACGATTATTTCCAACAAGTACGGCTCCCAGTTAGACTAACTGAAAGCAGCACTCGACGAAAAGCATGCAGAATTAGTCAACAGAAAACTCATAGTCTTCCATCAGGATAAGGCAAGGCTGCATGTTTCTTTGATGACCAGGCAAAACTGTTAGAGCTTGGCTGGGAAGTTCTGATTCATCCACCATATTCACCAGACATTGCACCCTTGGATTTCCATTTGTTTTGGTCTTTACAAAATTCTCTTAAAGGAAAAAAATTTCAGTTCCCTGGAAGGCTGTAAAAGGCACCTGAAAAAAAGATGGAATAATGAAGTTGCCTGAAAAATAGCAGAAAATAATGAAACAAAATGGAGAATGCATTAATCAATAAAATTCTTGGTGCAAATGGAAAATGTCATCAATTCAGTTCAGTTCAGTCGCTCAGTCGTATCTGACTCCTTGCGACCCCATGAATTGCAGCGCGCCAGGCCACAGAGTCAGACATGACTAAAGCGACTTAGCAGCAGCAGGCCTCCCTGTCCATCACCAACTCCGGGAGTTCACTCAAACACATCCATCAAGTCGGTGATGCCATCCAGCCATCTCATCCTGGGTCGTCCCCTTCTCCTCCTGCCCCCAATCCCTCTCAGCATCAGAGTNGCTGCAGTCACCATCTGCAGTGATTTTGGAGCCCCCAAAAATAATGTCTGACACTGTTTCCACTGTTTCCCCATCTATTTCCCATGAAGTGATGGGACCAGATGCCATGATCTTAGTTTTCTGAATGAGCTTTAAGCCAACTTTTTCACTCTCCTCTTTCACTTTTATCATGAGGCTTTTTAGTTTCTCTAACTTTCTGCCATAAGGGTGGTGTCATCTGCATATCTGAGGTTATTGAGATTTCTCCCGGCAATCTTGATTCCAGCTTGTGCTTCTTCCAGCCTAGTGTTTCTCCTGATGTACCCTGCATAGAAGTTAAATAAGCAGGGTGACAGTATACAGCCTTGACATACTCTTTTCCCTATTTGGAACCAGTCTGTTGTTCTTACTTTTGTTGTTGTTGTTTTTTGTTTTTCTTACTTAAAAATCAAAGGAACTTTTTGGCCACATGTTGACAAGTAGTAAATATTGGGTCACTCCTGTCTGGTACAGGCAAACAGAAACATCAGAATTCCATGTACACTCATCACGTCACGACGTGGGAGTGCGTGAGGCGGTGGCATCACCTGTGCAGGAGCACCTGTAGCTGTGGAGGGGCGCCCACGCAGCATCCGCCTGTGGGCCCCGGGGCGTGCCCAAGCCTGGGGAGGTGTGTGTCCAAACAGTGATTCTGATGACGTGAAGAATCGGTTGACTGGTTGCTAGTTGTGAAATCCTGAACTGAGTTCATGACGCCTAATGTTTAACAGTTTGATACATGGATGTTCAATAATTTAGTTTTACTTTGCTTTAGGCTTGAAAGTATTCTCTTTCTTAGAAACCATTTTTAGTAAAAGTTGTTGATAGCAAAATGCCTCTGATAATTAAAGCAGGTATAGGTTCTCTTACACATATAAGTTTATTTCTTCTCGGGCATGAAGTTGGAGCAGAGGGAGCTTGGTGGGAGCGGGCATCTGCGGGCCCTGTCTGCTCCCACTGGGCACCTTCCGTCACGCATCTTGCCTTCTGATGGTGTCCTGAGTCCTTGCTTCTTCCTCCCCGACTGCCAGTAGGCCCGCAGTGCACTGGCAAGTGTGTTTCTCGTGGCCATGTCTGGGAACCAGAGAATGCCTCCCCTTCCAGCTCCTGGGCTGTCCCGCTAGCTTCTTCACTTCCCTGGCACCTCCTGTACCAGTGTGGATGGGGGCCGATAGCTGTGGCGGGGAGCGGGGGGCGGGCACAGCGTGAGGATAACCATTGTGAGCGCTTCAGGGGGCTTGCACAGTCCTGGTGTGTTTGGACTGAGGTCTGGCCCTAAACAGGACATACTGTCTTTGTGTGGGCAACATAGAAAGGGCTGGAGGTGGTCAGCGATGGTGACTGTCTGTCGGCCCTCTGCTTTCCTTCTCTCTTGCTCATTCCCCTACCCACCAGGGCCCGCTTGCCTCCATGACCCCTTTCTGTCACCCCAGGACAGAAGTCCCTTAAAGCCTGCTCGCTGTAGCACAGGCCTGTCAGCACAGAGGCTGGCAGCGGGCGCAGTCGAGCACGCATCTCCCTTGTGGAGTCCTGATGCACCTCTGCTCTGTGTTCTCGCAGATCGAGCCAAGAGGCGACGGCTCAGGGAGGAGCGGGCCTGGCTGCTGGCCCAGGGGAAGGCGCTGCCCCCCCAGCTGTCCCACCTGGACCCCCATTCCCCGCCTCGGGCCGAGAAGAGGACGAGAGACCCGTGAGTGCAGAGTGCCCCCAGCCCTCCTCAGCTGTGTGGTGTGGAGTCGGGCCAGTTGTCATTTTGTAGATGAGGGAGGGAGGGGATGAGTGTGCTTTCCCTCACTCCCTCGTGTTTTCTGGAGGTCATCAGTGTTACAGACTTACCTTAGCAGAGGTTTACAGAGGTTTCCTGGGGCCTGTTCCAAGTCTTGGTCTGGAGAGCTGTGTGTCAGGTTGAATCCAGGGCACTGGGGAGAGAAGGCGGTCTCAGTCACTGCTGATTTCTCGCTCTGATTCACAGCTTCGAGCTAGATGATGACTTCACCGCCATGTACAAAGGTCAGTTCCCATGCTCCTCTCCTGTGTTCCACTGAGTGTGTTCCCAGGTGCATGTGCTGACCCTTCTCTTCTCTTTGGCTCCTCAGTTCTGGATGTGGTGAAGGCTCACAAGGATTCCTGGCCCTTTTTGGAACCAGTGGACGAGTCGTATGCCCCTAACTACTACCAGATCATTAAGGTAGAGGAAGCCTTGTCCGCTGCACGACTGTGGCGTGTGCCTCTCTGCTGGTTGTGTTGTGTGCAGTCAGCTGGCACTCCTCAGGGCTGGGGGCTGGGTGCAAACAATATAAAGCCCTGTTGCTCCAACGATAGTAACGAGTGTGGCCTGTTGTAGGTTCCTATGGATATTTCAAGCATGGAGAAGAAACTGAATGGAGGTTTATACTGTACCAAGGAGGAGTTTGTGAATGACATGAAGACTATGTTCAGGAATTGTCGGAAGTACAATGGGGAGAGCAGCGGTGAGTGGAGGAGGGGTGCTGTGGCTCCAGCCTGCTGCAGCAGCAGAACTAAGAAAAACAGGCGTTTCCAGTCTCCAGGTTCAGCCCTTTCTCAGGACTGTGAAGAGAGGGTGTGTTGAAGCCATGGGCTGGGCCGTGCCAGGCTCTGTCTGTCCTCCACAGCCAGAGGCGTGGCGGCTGCTGGTCCCCGTTTCGTCCTGGGCCTAGTCATCCTGGGCCTTGCTCACTCACCGACTTAGAGTCACAGGGCAGACCTTGGATGACGCAGCCAGTGTTGCTGCAGGTGCCGAAGCTTGACGGTTCAGTGATTGTACTTAATGTTTCTGCAGTTTGGCACTGAAGAATTACATTTTTACTGGTTTGGGGTCCAGGGCCCACTGTGCCAGCCATACAGGCTGGACAGTTCTTAGGCCAGAAATTGTGTCCTGTCTCTTGTCTGTAGCCCTAGAAGGCAGGGGGCCTGAAGACTGGCAGACTTGCATTTGACTGAGGGGAGGTGGTCTGGGGGCCTGCCCGGAGCGGGGGCTCAGACCTCTGTCCCCCACAGAGTACACCAAGATGTCGGACAACCTGGAAAGGTGCTTCCACCGGGCGATGCTGAAGCATTTTCCTGGGGAGGACGGGGACACAGACGAGGAGCCGTGGATGCGGGAGGAGGAGAGGCGGGAGAAGAGGCGGGGGCGGGGTGCACGGGGCCACGTGTGCACCCGCTCCCGGGACTCGGAGGCACCAGGCCGGAGGCAGCCCGCAGAGAACGGAGGGAAGGCGCTGCCCCTGGGCCGCCGCGCTGCCGCCTCTGGGGCCGGTCAGAGCAGCTCCGTGCAGCCCCCTGGCCAGGTGGGTGCCTCAAACAGCAGCTGCCTCTCTGGGCCCCTGTGTCTCGGTGGACCTGGCCAGCCTCTTCTCAAGCTAGCCAGTGAGGATCAGCTTCATCCCGTAGTGGTGTCTCCCAGTTAGGGGCTGGGGGTGTGTGAAGTTCTCCCGCATCTTCATTTAGTCTTCATCTGTCTTAAATCCTTTTTGTTAATCATTTGAACTACACGTTCTCAGTGGGGCAAAAATTTGAATTAACATCTCACTCCTTGTAATTCAAAGAACAGGGTACATCCAGTACATAAATGCACCTCTCGTGGGGAGCAGCGGGGCGGGGCTCTGAGGGTGGAGATGGAAGCCCCTGCTCCGCCCTCTGTAGGCCGGAGCAGTGGGGCTCCTCCATGAGCCAGAGCCTGGTCTTCAGGACGTGAAGGGTGTACTCTCTCCTCCTCCCTGCCTCTGCCCCATGCCCTCCAGAGGCCAGCAGGACAGGGAGCATTTTGTCCTCTCCGAGGGTCGGATCCTGCTGAAGTCAGTGTCTCCTCTGGAGCCCCGGGTCCACCCGCCCGTGGGCCTGGCCTGCAGCCCCCACCTCTGGCAGTTCAGGTAAGCAGGCTGCTCAGCGTGTGCAGGTACAAAGGTGTATTCCAGAAATACCGTCTCTCCCCAGGGTAAATTGAATAACCACAGGGTTAACACAGCTTCCCTTTTTCTGTTGCCAGCCTCCAGCTGGAATTAACCACCACCGAGGCCCTGGGTGTGGCCCCCCTGATGAGAAGCTGGCGTGCGGAGGGCTGGCCTCCCTTGCTGAAATGGGCTCTCGACCTGGACCCTTGCCGCTCGGTCAGATGAGCGGCCCCAGCCAGGATGGGCGCGTGTATCCCCCAACTCATTTCCAGCCAGGGCTCCTTCCTCCCAGGCACGGGGGTGCTCCAGCCCGACCCCCAGACTTCCCTGAGAGCCCAGAAGTCCCTCCTGGCCACATGTACCGACCCTACAAGTACCTGAGCCGAGTGCACTCTGCGGTCTGGAACGGGAGCCACGGTGCTGCAAACCCAGGACCCTTGGGGCCAGATGAGAAGCCCCCCATGGGGCCAGGACCTTCTCACCAGCCCCGCCCTTTGGGTCACATGATGGATTCCCGAGTGATGAGACCTCCCCTCCCCCCAAACCAGTGGACAGAACAATCCGGCTTCCTACCTCACAGCGTTCCTCCTTCAGGGTACCTGCACCCCCCATGTAAACCTGGCGCACAGCGGCTCCAGCCCCCTGCAGCCCCAGCACTGGGTTCTCTGTTTGGAGCTCCGGCCCCGGCCCTCCGGGGCGTGCAGGGTGGGGACTCCATGCTGGACAGCCCTGAGATGCTGGCCATGCAGCAGCTCTCCTCCCGTGGGTGCCCGCCAGGCGTGCCTTACCACCCCCGCCAGCCTGCACCACCCCGCCTGCCTGGCCCTTTCCCACCCATGGGCCTGGTGGCCCCCAAGCCTGCCTCAGGGGACTCTGGGAGGACACAGGACGGCAGTGACGTGCAGGAGCCTGAGAACGGCCAAGGTAACGTGTGCATGCGCGCTCCTTCCCCCCTCTCCCCCATCTGCCCCGGTTATTGGTGGCCCGTCTTTTTATGCAGACTAGGAAACAAAGTGCCAACTGGCCTCTGACCCCTTTCACTTGAATGTCTCTGGGTGAGCCTGCCGCAGTCGGCGGATTTGCCGCGACTATGCCGCACAGCTGCAGTGCCTGCTGTCTCAGCTCGTGCGGAGCCTTCCCTTGCTCACTCACTTCACTCTGAGAATAAGCTTTGAGGGAACTTTGACTAGTATTCTTGTTTGTATGGATGGAAGCTCCAGGGCACAAAGGTGGTTATTTGCCTTCATTCAGCTCTTAAGTGGGGAGACTGATTTGAACCTGACACAATGGACCTGGCATCCGTGTGTGCAAGCTCTGCGTTGCCCAGCCCCACTTAAAAAGGACTGTCCTGAAGTGACCGTCGGGGAACATGTTCTCAGGGCTTCACTCCTGGCCCAGTTCTCTGCATGCCTTTCTCATTGGGTCCACATCTGCACACACTGAGTGGGCGGAGCAGTAGTGAGACAGGCACGTTGTCAAGAGGGTTCTAGAAATGCCGTTCACAAGAGTAATAAACTCAAGTGCAAGAGAAGGGTGGTGGGCCTCCTCTGTGTGACTCATGCCGGTTGAGGATGGACATCTGGCGTGTGACCGTGTGGGAGCCGTGGCACCTGGGCGTCTACAGAGTGTGATGTGGTTCCTTGTCAGCTGGGTGGAGGGCCAGGAGCGCAGACTCCCTTCAAGTGATTTCTTGGAGGGGAGGCTGACTCTGAGTGCCCCCTGCAGCACGATTTTCCAGGCAGGATTTCAGATGTGACTGGAATTCAGAGTAAGAGGGAGAGTCTCGGGAGCAGTCTGTTTGCTTAGTTGCCGTGATGTTTGTGTTGTTTTGTTTGCATTTTATTTTTCTTAATGAAGTATAGCTGACCTGCGGTGTTGTGCTAATTCGTATCTGCTGCACAGCAGAGTGACACAGTTATACATATATGTATTCTCCATGTTCTTTTCCATTATGGTTTGTCGCAGGATATTGAATGTTATTTCTCTGTGCTAAAGTCAGACCTTGTTTATCCCTTTTGTATATAACAGTTTCTGTCTGCCAACCCCAATCTCCCTGTCCATTGCTCTCCTACCCACCCTTTCTCTTGACAGTCCCAAGCGTGTCCTCTATGTCTGGGAGTCTGTCTCTGTTTCATAGATAACTTCATTTGTGTCATATTTTAAATCCCACATATAAGCGATACCATACATGTATCTCTTTCGGATTTACTTCATTTAGTACGTAATCTCTAGGTCCCTCCATACTGATGCCAATGGCAGTACTTACTCTTTTTATGACCGAGTAACGTTCCACAGTATATGCGTGCCACGTCTTTATGCGTTCCTCTGTTGATAGGCATCTAGGTTGCTTCCATGTCCTGGCTGTTGTAAACAGTGCTGCAGTGAACATCGGGGTGTGTGTATCTCTTTGAATTATGGTTTTCTACAAAGGGCTTCCCCTGTAGCTCAGTTGGTAAAGAATCTGCTTGCAGTGCAGGAGACCCAGGTTTGATCCCTGGGTCGGAAAGATCCCCTAGAGAAGGAACTGGCAACCCACTCCAGTATCTTTGCCTGGAAAATCTCATGGAGAGAGGAGCCTGGTGGGCTGCAGTCCATGGCGTCACAGAGAGTCAGGCACGACTGAGTGACTAACACTACTTTCTGCAGATACTCCCCAGGAGTGGGACTGTAGGATCATACGTTAACTCTGTGTTTAGTTTTTTAAGGAACCTCCACACTGTTCTGCACAGTGTCTGTACCAGTTTATATTCCCACCGACAGGGAAGAGGGTTCCCTTTCTCCACACGCTCTCCACTGTTTGTAGACTTTTTAGTGGCGTCCATTCTGACTGGTGTGAGTCGGTACCTCATTGTGGTTTAAATTTGCATTTCTCTAGTTCATTGATGATGAACATCTTTTTATCTTGGCCCGTTGGCTCTCTGTGTGTCTTAATTGAAGAAATGTGTGTTTAGGTCTTCTGCCCATGTTTTGATTGGGTTTGTTTTTTGGTTGAGTTGTATGAGCTGCTTGTATATTTTGGAGATTAAGTCCTTGCTGGTCTCATCCTTCGCAGCTATATCCTCCCAGTCCGTAGTCTTTCCATTTCCTTTATGGTTTCCTTTGTTGTACAAAAGCTTGCAAGTTTAATTAGGTCCCACTTTTAAATTTTTGCTTTAATTTCTACTGCCTTGGAAGACTGGCCTGTGACAGTTCATGTCAGAGAATGTTTTGCCTATGTTTTCTTGCAGGAGTTTTATGGTGTCATGTCTTTAAGCCGTTTCGCGTGTATTTCTGTGTCTGTGGCATGTTTTTTGTTGACTGAATAATGAAGAGTGCACGTTTTTCGTCATTCCTGTGCAGCTTGTACCTGTGACCTTTAAAGCCAGTGTTAGTTTTTCAGGAGCCAGCAGTCCTAGTTGATCTTAAAGGTCTGAATTCTTGATCTTGTCTGTAAGCTCTGACTAGAATGCTATTTTGATACCCTTGGGCAACAACTCTGCTCTCCCTGAGAGATCATAATACTAAGACGCATTTATGGCCAAAAACAATAGCAAGGTAAAGAATTCTGAGTCTATAATTAAGCATTTGAATTCAGTAGGTCAGTGATTGTTTATTAAATTTCTGTAATTCCTTGAAGATGCCCTTTGAGTGTTATACACTGTCCATGTCTTATTTTCAGGAAGCCCAGGCACGGCGGGTGTTGTCATTCATTTAGCAAACATTCATCTAGGCCCGGGTGGGTGTCCTGACTGCAGGATGCTGTCGGGATCCAGCCTTCCCAGCGTCCTCAGGCCTGGTCACTGTCAAGGCGGCGCCTCCCAGCCAGCCTGCACGTCGGCCAGTGCACCCTCTGCCTCCTTGGAGTTGGGCACACACATCACAGCCCCTTGCTTGTCCAGCGGTGGGAGGGGTGGGGGCGTCGTCATCAGCTTGGCCGCCTGTTCCTGTCGCGTGCTGGGGTTTCAGCTTGCCAGGTGCGACTTTGTCTCTGCTTTCCTTGCAGCGGATCCCTTGCCCGGGCTCGAGGAGAGACCAGCGAGTGTCGGTGCTTCAGAGGGGGCGTTCCTCAAGCAGCTACCTCACCCTGCGCCCCCTCTGCAGGCCGACTTTGCCAGGCGGAGCTCACCCCAAGGAAGGGGGCCAGAGGGCGCGGAGCTCAGGCCAGAGTCCTCGGAACCTGGGGACGGCTGCCCAACGAGCACGGTCAGGTCTGCCTGGCTCTCAGGGAGTGGCTTTGCCAGCCCACCCGCCCAGGAATGCACCCTGGCAGACCTGGGGCCGCTGCCTGAAAACGGACTGCGGGTGGAAGCCTCCCCATGTGGGTCTGAAGGCAAGAGCAGGGCGCCACCTGAGGCTGGGCCACCTGCAGAGCCCGCGTGCTCCCCTCTGTACACACCTGGCTTGGAGTTCCCCTGCTCCGCCACACGGTACCATGTAGGCCCAGGCCTGCAGCCTGTGGGTCCTGTGATGGGGGGCAAGCCTCCAGCCCCACACCCTCCGCCCTTTCCCCCTCGGGCATTTCAGTCTCATGACCCTCATTCTGGAGTCTTCCCTCGATACCGCCCCCACCAGGGCATGCGATATCCCTACCAGCCGCCACCACAGCCTTCCTACCACCACTACCCACGGACTCCTTACTACTCGTGTCCACAGGGCTTCTCAGACTGGCCGAGACACCTTGCAACCCCCGTAAGCCCAAGTGGGCCCCCACCAGCTCAGCCCACCCCTGCCAGGCCCCTCTTCCCCGACAAGAGTGCTGTGACTGGGCTGCAGGGCTGCGAGGCACTAAGTGCTGCCTTAACACCCCCCGCGCGGGTGGACGCGGTGGAGGCTCTGGGTGCTGCCTTAACTTCGCCCACGCGGGTGGACGCCGTTGCTGCCAAGATGGCCGAGGGGCAGAACCCCGGCCCCGAGGGCAAGCAGGATGAGTCTGTGGAGCAGCCAGAGAGCCCCAAAGAGTTCCTGGACTTGGATAACCACAACGCGGCTGCCAGGCGGCAGGGCTCCCTGTCGGCCAGCGAGTGTCTCTACGGCGCGCCCCCGGCCCCGCTCGGCCCAGGCATGGCCTTCGGTTCGCCCGCCTTCCCCCCACACGCAGTGATGCTGCACGCCGGGCCGCCTTACCCCCCACAGCGGCCGGCCACGCATTTCCAGCCCAGGGCTTACGCCTCCCCCTCGGCTGCTCACCCACCTCACCGCCCAGTGGCGGCGCAGCCCAACGGCCTGTCCCCCGAGTGCCCCCTCTACCGCTACCCTGAGGAGGGCCTGGGCCACTTCCAGGCCGTGATGATGGAGCAGATGGGCCCCGGGAGTGGGGCGAGGGCGTCCTTCCAGGAGATGTACAGACCGTCCGGGTAAGGCTGCAGCTGCGTGCCTTTTTTCTACGGGCAGAAGCAGACTAGATGCTAGTCTCCCAAAGAGAAGCGGGCTTGGGAATGAAAGACTGACTTGGGTGGTCTGGGGCCGGGAGGAACATGTGGGTTGTGTGGTCAGGGCTTACTGGGAAAGCACTGGCATCAGAACCCAGTTTTGCATGTGGTCTTTTTCTTTGTGAAAGTGAATTGGCATTTTAGTACTGTCGGGTTATGTTTTGGACACCTAATGGCCAGAGTTCTGGGGCTGTGGGCAGACTTTTGCCAGGGAGAGGGGCTCTCAGATCTGGGTGGGTAGTCACGGGTGGTATCCTAGTCTCACCCCTCACCATTCTATTCTCTACTGATACTGAATGAAAACTCAGTGTATCCAGAGCCAGACCTGGCCACATACCACTCTCTGATAATTCTGGTACTTGTGTCTTGAGGTCAAGGTTGGGAAGCCCCATCATAAAGCAGCACAGACCACCCCGAGAATCCGGGTGCCCCCCGGGTCGTCCCAGCTCCCAGTGCCTGGCTTGAGGGCTTCCCTCTGCATGTGCTCGCCCCTCTCTGAGCGTCTGGCGCATCTCCTATCTGCCCTTTGCCTTCTCTCCTGCGCCTTTGGTGTGTCTCCTAGCCGAGGGCATCCTCCTGGTGCAGCCCGGACCCTGGCCAGGAAAGTGGCGGTAGTTCTCTGATGGAGGCACTGTCTGTGTCTCCAGTTGTCTCCAAAGCTCTGGTTTTTCCCCATTCAGGATCCACTCACTGTTCATGGCTCTCCATTTGGGTGCTGTGCCTGCTCAGTCATTCACAACATTGGCTTTGCATTCTTTGTTTTTTAAAGACAGAGCACCCCAGGCTCTGGCTGCTTCTCCTTGCTTCCTCATATTTAAGAGTCAGAGTCAACACCTCTGTGAGGAGCACTGTGCGGTGGCATCAGCCATGTCTTTCCTGCCTCACGTGGCAGCCCCTGGGTCAGGGGGGGTCACTCACCCAGTTGGTCCAGGTGGGGCTGTGCACCTTTTCCTTCGTACTGAGGACATCACATGCATTCCTGACTGTTCCTTCCCCGTGTCTCTAGACTGCAGGGGCCCTCGGTCCAGTCCCGGCCCTCGTTCCCAAAGACGCCGGCTCCAGCAGCATCGCAGGAGGAGCTGCCCCCCCAAAAGCCTCCAATGCTTCCACTCGATCAGGTCAGAATGGTGGACAGTGAGAGCTGTCTGTGTGGCTCCAGGGGCTGTGCCTGGAAAGGGGCTGTGTCCTGTGGGCCGTAGGGCCAGAGGGCCTCGGGAGCAGCTTCCTCCCACCCCGCCAGCCCCTTATTCCTGTTCCAGGCACCAGCCCTGAGATGGGCTAGATTTCCTTCCCCAGACTGGCTACTGTGGCGTGACTCCTTGTCTACATCGTCTGGAAGAGTCGGGTTCCCCCACCCCCACCCCGGTCTCCCTGGAGGCAGCAGTCCTTGGCCACTGGACTGAGTCAGGGTCCAGGACTCAGAAACCACACCTGGCAGGACTGCCCAACGAAGCAAAATTGGGCCACTTTCCTCAATGGGAAGAGTGTGTGTGGCTGCTTGGCTTTGTTGTTTTTAACAGTTAACGCACATCAGTTTCCCTGAAACTGTCTATTTTGCTTCTCTCAGAGCTAGTCCCAGGAGGAGACAAGCCCCAGGGAAACAGAGCTGCAAGTGGAGAACGGGGCCCGGCCCCAGCCGCCTCTTTTGTCCCCAGCATCACGTCGTGTGTGGCCTGAAGCCTGGACGCCCCTCCTCATGACCCATGTGCTCGCAAAGTCCTGGGCGAAAGTGGGGACCAGACAGGCTGGACTCTGGTGGTCTCTCCAGGCCCTGGGACACTTGTTCAGGGAAGACCATCCTGACCTGGGGGTGGTGCCGGTGGGCTGTCATGGCAGCTGCACTCAGGTAGCCGTCTGGGGACAGGACTACTCGTGTGGGTGGGTTTGGAGCTGGGTCCAGTTTACAGTTTTCATGTTGCCTTTATGATGATTTCTGTCGGTGGTGAATGTATTGTACCTACAGCAGGGAGGGTGGGTGATGGGGATAGAGTCTGGCCGGTGGGTCCGCAGCCCTGCTGACCCCCTGTGTTTACAGCCCTTTCCCACTCACTCTTGGGGGGCTGCAGGAGGGGCCCACCTTGCCGCTGCTGTTCCTCTGACGGCTCTTCCCCTTGGGCAGCTTCCTCGCCTGGCGACCCCCCCCTCCCTTGCCTGGCACCCAGGTCATGGTCTGAGATAGCAGTGCCCCTCCTGGCTGGCCAGCTGCCCGCCAGATAGGTGTAAACCAGTATCAGGAGCATTTGCTCATTGGAAAGTGCGGCGACGCGCCCCGTCACAGCCCTGCCGGGACTGGGGTCTGGAAGGCGTCGCAAGCTCCCTGCACAGACCACAGTTTGTGGCAGTGACGACTCAGGTTTGTGTATGTTTAGTGTCAATAAATAAGCTGCACAGTTTTTAATAGGAAAAATGTATCCTATAGATTTACAGCTTGAATGTAGGAATATTTCAGTATATATAGTTTTTATCCATTTTATGTGAATATAGTAAAATAAGTCATGGTGATTTAAAATAGCTGTCAAGAACAAGTTCTTGAAGTCACTTGTCTGTGATAGGAAACAGTTTTTCAGTATTCAGTTACTTTATTATGGTTTTAGAAGCAAGCGACACTGGATTCTCCCTGTTTAGCATTCTTTGAGTTTAGCTGAGATGCCACCAAAGTGAGGACTCCTGTTTTAAGCTTTTGAATATCCCACAAAAGCAAAGGAGGAAACAACTGAAGGGAGATACCTTGAAGTCACAGGTCTTTGTAAAAATAGCGTATTTCTAAGCATGCCTTTGAGACAGTAGAAGAGCTTGCAGGAAACATTGGTTGGTTGATCTGCGCTTGTTCTTATAAATTCAGCTGTGTGAGGGGCCAAGAGAACCTTCCATCCAGCCCCAGCGCCCTTGCTGAAGCTGGAGCAGGCCTGCGCCTCCAGTAGTAGAGTCCCTGCGGAGACCAGCGCCGGCTCCAGACACCCAGATGCTGAGCTCGGGCAGGGCAGCGCTGGAAACGCAGCTGCCTTCCAGACCTGCGCAGAACACGATTTTTTTTTTAACGGACTTATTTAAACTTTAAATTTGGCATGCTTTGAAGTGGGGCAACTTCGGGGGCTGTGTTCTCATTGGATTCTGGTTCTTGTTGGAGCCCTGTCACGGGCATGATGTGGTTCAAGGTGGGGACGTCAGCATTGGCATTTGGGAAGGATGGGGAAGGGTTGTGGACAGATCCAGCTTTGCTCTTGAACAGTGAGGGAACATGCTTGGCACACAGCCTCCGTGTGTGTCTGTGCACCAGCTGGGAGGGGAGACCGTGGCCCCTGCCTCTGTTCCCAGCCCAGAGCCTACTCTGGTCAGTGTAGAAACTGGCTTGGGTGCAAGGCCTTGGGCACCCTTGCCTTGAGTGGAACCAGGCTGGGGCAGGGCCAGGAAGACTATGGCAATCCTGGTCATTCCATCCGCCCACCATGCACAGCCCTCTGGTGGCTCAGCCCCAACCCCCGACCCCATCTCCCACTGCCCCAGAGCCTCCCTTCGGGGTGAGTAGAGAGGCCAGGCACTGGGGAGCCCTGTTGGGAGTGCGTCTCCGTGCTGCGTTGCCCCACAGGGCCACCCCCGTTCAGGGCCCGTGCACTCTTCCCGACCAGAACTAGCCTGGGGGAAGGTCCTGGGGTGGCCTTCCCCTGGGACCGCTGCCACCTGTCAGGGAACTGAAGGACTCCTGTCCACTGCTCACCTTAGAGTTGTTATGTTAGAAACTGTCTTCCCCAGACCCAGAGAGAGAAGATCCAGAGAGAAAACAAGAGCCTTATGGAATGTTTCTGGCCTTGAGTTTTTCCTCTCCTGTAAGAAGAGCTCTTGGCTAAAACTTTCTAGGCTGAAGACAGGTGGAGACCGAGTGGCGACAGACGCGTGGGCTCCTGTTCAGAACCTTTTCTTGTCCTGCCTTCAAAGTGAGACTAGTGCTGCCGCGTCCACCTGCCTCCCTGGGGCCCTCGCGCCTGTCGTCAGCAGGGTGTCCTCCCCGGACGGGGCCCTGTGGCTCTCAGGAGGCTGCCTTTCGTGTGGACTGAGAGTGCCGGCCAGCCTGGGCCCCAGACCCCGCGAGCGTCCTTGCAACTTGCGCCGGTTCCTGCCAGTTCCAGGAATGGGCTGCGTGGGCTCAGGGTTTCTCGCTTTTTGAAAGTTTCCGTCTCAGCCACACACACGGCTCTCAGGTCCCGGTTTGGATTCTCCCAGGATCCCTCAGCCAGCAGCCCCGAGGCAGGGACCCTTGGAGAGTGGCTGTGGCCAGCGAGTCAGAGCCCAGGGGAAGGGCCAGCGTGCCCCCACGGAGAGCGGGGCATCTGGGAGGCAGGCTGTTCAGCCTCTGCCCCTGGGTGCAGGTTCCCCTGCCAGGGGCTGAGCCCTCAACTGAGACTTGGTTCCTCCTGTTCTGGGTCTGGAGCCTCCCTGGGGCACTGGGCCTCCCCTGCTGTGTCCTCGTGTGAGGCGGGTGTGAGCCTGACCCCCAGCTGCTCCATCCTCCTGTGCTTCACGGGCCCTGGCCGGGCAGACGGTCGGCGGCGTGGGCCGCCTAGTCTCTCCCTCGCTGAGCCCTGGAAGCTGATGTGGGAAAGCCTCTTACCCAGCGGAGTGTCCTGTGTGTCTGGAGAGGGTGGTGGGCCCGGGAGCGAGGCGCTGAAGGCTGCCCCCAGCTCGGCCCACGCCCGCTCTCCTGCTGCAGATTCCTGTGCGTGATCCTGGCCAGTACTGGGAAGGGGAATGCTATTTATTTTTATATTGTGTATATTTTGTCTGGTCTGCTGATCCCCTGTTTCACTGAGAGCCACACTTACCTCAGTACTTAGTTCTATACTGTGTGTTGGATAATTTTTTAAAACAACTGTTTAAAAATCTTTTTGATCCTTGGAGGTCTGTAGATTTATTTCCATATGAATTGGTTATTTTGTATAAAGTACATTCTTAAAAGAGCAGGGTGATGTGTGAGTTGTGTGTGTCCTGTGTCACTGTTGTCTTTATCGTCGAGGCAAAGTCCCGCCAGGACAGAGGTTTGAGTGAGGCCCAGTGCCGCCGTCCAGAGAGGCGGCCCCCTCAGTCACTGAGGGCCCCGTGTAGATTGTGGGGAGCGGGGGTGCTCCGTGGAGAACCGTTGGCTGGCAGGCCTCAGCAGCATGGGGACTGTACACACTGCCTAGCCAGGCGCGTGGGGCCCCAGGGACGCCCTCACCGCCCAGGCCCCAGCATGAACCCCACCTTTCTGACACCGGCACTGGGGCCCGTGGGTAACATGCTGCTGGGGCTGGGAGGGCAGTGGGCAGCTCCGTGAACGGCAGCGTGCCCTGGGAGGGTTTTTGTTGTTGGGGGTGGGGGAGGAGAAATTGGCCACCTTCTTATCAGGTGGCCGTAAGCCGTTAAGACACTCAGGATTCCTGGCCTGCTTTATCTTTAAACCACGGGCCTCGTCAGCGATCTCTTGCTTCCTGGGCCGTGACCTTGTGGCCCGCAGGTGTGTGTGGGCACGTTGTTCCCCCTCTGGTATGTTGCCACTGAGTTGGCTGATGCAGTCGTGAGACTGCAGTCCCCCCACTTTCCTGTAAAGCTCTACATCAGTCATTTTTTAAAAAGTAAAGCGGACGTCCTGTGTGAACCTCTATTTTGACGAAGCCAGCCGGAGTGTTTGTCTCACTTGATTCTGAGTCTCCTTGGCCTGGATTGGGGGGAGTCAGGGGCAGGCGGCTGGGACCCTGGCTCCTTTGCTGTCCTGATGAGTGGGCTCGTGTCGAATAGCACCACACCCTGAACACAGGTACAGTTTGGTTCTGACTTTTGGATTCCCAGCTGCTACTTCTCTTGCCGTGACATGAATCACTCACCGAAAGCCAGAATGTTCTGATAGTTTTAGCCAGAGCTTAACTGACTCCCTCAGGTTATGTTTCCCAGGTCTGTCTCCTTGAGACCAAAACAGAGTGTCTTCCACTGGTCAGCTTTGGAGTCTGGTTCCGTGAAATGTGTTAGTTAATCCACCCCGTATTCAGAATTACTGTTTGACCCTTACACTTGTTAAGCCCCGGGTGTACCATCCCCAACACCCTTGCTTGCTTCAGATTGGCACAAGAAACAAGGACTGGTGGGGAGGAACCAGGGAAGAGACAGGAAGCCAGTCTTGAGTTAAGAGTCGATTGGTCTCAGTTCTGGTGGAGCTTGCCATTTGATGTCTGGAAACATGCAAAGGTTCCCTCGTATTGAACAGTAATGGCTTTTGTCTCTAACTCTCTCCGTCACTGGGAGGAAAGGTGGCTGAGTTTGATAAATGGGGAGTACCTCTAGGGCGAGATTCATCCAGGGCTGGGCTCTCAGAGGTGACCTTGCCTCTGGAAAGAATGCCTCTGGGCTGCGGGCCCAGGCTATCCCCTCCTCCGAACACTGGGCCCCCAAAGTCTTTCTCCTGGCCATGTAGTTTTCCTTTGGGTTTTTTATTATTTAAGTATTTATGTATTTTGGGCTGTGCTGGGTCCTAGGTTGTACCAATTTTTTTCCCCTTCTGCGACCCAGGCTCACTGTCTGTTGCCGTGGGTGATTTTAACCAAACTCTTCACTGAGAGAGGGACTGTGAGAGAATAGCCGGGAAGGCAGCTGTGGTGCTCTGAGCCCGTCCCTTGGCGTTCAGGGTGATGTGGGTACCACACAGCTGCTTTCAAGAAGTCTTTGAGTTTGGAAAAGCACTGCCCGCTTCTCAGAGCTTGGGTCTGAAGCTGCTTCCAGACAGAGGGTGGCAGGATGACAGTGGTTTTTGAGAGCCCTGCAGTTGGTCCCTTGCAGCATGTCCAAGGCTTGATTCGGCGGGAGGAAAGCACGTTGCATCCCAGCCCCGGGAACTGAGATGTCACTTCTCAGCGTTTATGGAACGAAGGCCCTTCTGCGCACCTGGTAGCCTCTCAGTCACTCACAGGACAGAAGGGAGGACGCGACTCCCCCGCAGGCTTCACCCTAAAGGGAGGTGAACGGGGCAAGAGGCTGGACGCCAGCAACATGTGAGCAGAACTCATTACCCATCCACCCGTCCGTGGTGGGTCAGGAGAGAAGCAGGTGTGTGCGTGTGTGTGCACGCACCATTGTGTGTGCATGGTAACCTTGACTGGAGAGAAGCATGTGTGTGCAGGCGCTGACCCTGACTGGGGCTACTCCCCGGGGGCCAGTCTCTGCTCCGTTCCTGGCTGGTTCCGTTCTGGCTCCCCTGAGCCTCATTCTGGCTTGAATCCCTCCCCCAAACCCCAAGCCTGTGCTGCCACTGCCCCCGGTCCTCACGGCCACTGGGCAAGTGGACCAGCGAGGCCAGGGTGAGCAAGCCGCCGCCCAGCCTTGCGCATCTTCCAGGGCCCCCCACCCCGATACACACACCTGCCCCCACACAGATTCCTTTGTAGGTTTCCTGTCCACACTGGTTCTGCAGCTGCATCTTGACCAAGTCAGTGGGGTCACACAGGTCGCCCCGAGTCCTGCCATGCCTCCAGTGACGTGCTTTGCTGAGACACTCGGCCCAGGGCGCACAGGGGCACAGCGGGTGAGGAGGGAGGCCGGCCATATGGCCAGGGCGGAATCCGACGGGGAGAGCACGGGCAGGAGTGGCCGCTCCTCAGCCCTGGCCCCGAAGGTATTCCAACGCCCCCTCCTCAGCTTCCCACCCTGACCCCAGCAGCCCCCATAGCCACCCCTGCCCGCCCCGCCCCCCCGCGGCTGAGTCCTCTACCAGCCCCACAGGGAGGCCGGGGTCTTCTGTGAGGGAGCCAGCTCTGTGCTTGGGGGTTCAGCTGCCCTCCGGGCTCTCTGACCCGTCCCTACCACCTGAGCCAGGTATAAAAGCTTTCAAAAAATATTTGAAACAGTTTCATTTCAGGCTTAAGGTCAGAACTGAGTGTGACCTGTTTGCTTAAATCATAGCCTGCCTCTGATCCCATGCTGTTTGCTTAAACACACTGTTGGCTTAAACCGTTATCTGCCTCTAACCCTGTTCCCCTTGCTATGTGTTTGGTGGATGAGAACCACTGTCAACAGTAAGAACACACACTTCCAACAAGGAAGGTGTCCATTGAGCAGAAAAGAAGCATGGTTGGAGCTTGCAGTGATCTGCCGGGGCCACACTTTACCTCGTGTGGGTCCCATATCTCGGACTTTGGGAGACAGGCTCCTTGGAACCCAGTGGAACGTCACTCTTTTAGGCAGAGGCAGACACTCGAGAAGGGGTAACAGGACGGGACTTTGGTAAACAAGCCAAAGTCTTGTTTGTGGAAACGGACAGACTGTGACTTAGGTTTTGTAGCCTGAGACGCTGCAGTGCTAACTATCACACGGCACCCAGGGGACTGCGGACATTCTCCCGTGGGTCTGGGAACACGTTTCTCTCACATCCTGGTTGGCTATCATCCTGGAGGCCCCGGGCCGCCGCTCCAGCTGCCCACATGCTCCGTCTGCCCTCTTCTGGGACCTTGGGGGCCTTGGAATCAAAATGTCAGAAACTGGGCGCTGGGGGAGGTCCTGGTCTGGAGAGCCTGTCTTCGTTACCGGGTGGCCGGCATGTTGTGGGCATCTCCAAGGGCTTTGTTTTGGGGGAGAAAACCACAACCAGTGGTTTTCTGAAAGGGTGAGGTCGACTCAGAAAAGGTGGGCTGTGTGCCAGGCACTGCTGTCAAGGTCTGGACAGGAAGCCTGGAGGAAGAGACAGACTGGTCCCCGGGTGCCGGGAGTAAACCCTGGGGAAGCCAACAGTGACCTGGCTCTGGACAAAGATTCAAGAGGGGAGGGGTGGACAGGAGACGCCGGGTGTGGGAACAAGGTGACCCAAAGACTCAGAGGGCATGAACACTTTCCCCTAGTGTCCCAGCCAGCGACGCACACCAAGATTATTGTGCTGTGAGAAATGGACACGAGGCTGGACTGAGGGCCTGATGTGGGCGTGCCGAGTGTGAAGGCAAAGCCATGGGACCCACAGAGCCGCCCCTCGGGATCTTACAGTCGGGCTTAGTTTGGAGAACTGGTCACGTGTCATCACAAGGGTCCATACACGCAAGACAGAAGTAACCTGTAGGACCTGCACCAGGGAGCCTGTGAGGAGTTCAGGCACAGGCCAAGCGGATCCATAAAAAGCAAGGGGGCTTCAGTAAAACAGAAGAGCTCCCCAACTCACCGGGACCCCCGTGTTCCAGAACCCCACTGGCTGGAGCTGGTCCCCACGGCTGCAGACACCCCTGCCCTCAACATTCCCTTCCAGGGGCGGCGGTGACCTGACCTTGTTCACTGTGGAGAAGGCCATCAAGTTGGCAGCCAGTGACTTCTTCCACTAGCAGTTCCCACAAGGCAGATGCATTGTACTCTTCTGTATGGTGGTGGAGTGACCAGAGCCTCAGTTCACGTGTCTGCACACATAAATGTGCATTTGGAAGTTCGAGACCAGCTACCTAGAAAGGATATGTTCCATCGTCAACCAGCAGACACATTCTTGGTTTTATCGAGAGTGAGTGACACTTGGCCATTGTGCGCGTCCGAGGTGTTCAGCACGATGACCTGACAAGCGCATACTGCAGCCCGATCACCACTGGGTAACAGCCACTGAACATCTGGGATCTGCTCTCTCAGCAGGTTCTCACACAGAGCAGTGTTAACTGCAGTTGCCACACTGAGGACCACGCCGCCAGGACACACTGACCTTGTAACTGCACACAGGCTCACCCAGTCCACTCATCTCCATCTCCTGCCTCTGCGAACCACATATCCCATCTTTTTCCTGTGTTTGCATTTTTTAATAGATTCTACACATCAGGGAAATCATAGAGTGTGTGTTTCTGTGCGACTTACTGTATCTTCATTCATCTGTCCATGGACACTTTGTTTCCACACCTTGGCTGCTGCTGTGGACACGGGTGCATTTCCACCGGCAGGGCACTAGGGTTCCCTCTCCACGTTCTGATTCAGGGCCAGTGTGACAGATGGAAGGTGATCGTAGTGGTTTCCCTGATGCCTAAGTGCGCTGAGCGTTTTCTCGTGAGTTCTTTGCCCGTTGCTGTCTGTGAATTCTTGTATTGGCCCCGTATCAGGTGTGTGCTTGCAGTTGGCCCCTGCCCCACCACGTTAAGCAGGTGGCCTTTTTGTTTTGTGGATGCTTTCCGTTGCTGTGCAGAAGCTGTTTGGTTTGACGTGGTCTCACTCGTTTCTTTCACCTTCTGGTGAATGTGCTTTCGGTTCCAGGGTCATGGAGCTTTTCCTGCTGTTGGGAGTTTAACGATCTCCGGTGCTTGATCCATCTTTATGCGTGGTGTAGACAGCAGTCTAGCTCTTTTGCAAGTCAATGTCCAGTTTTCCCAGCACCATTCACTAAAGAGCCGTCATTGCCACTTGTCAGGCATTAGTTGACAGCTTCTGGGCTGTGGGTTCCATCCCATTGATCTGTGTTTATGCTGAGGAACGGAAACAGATCAGCTGCAGACACTGCCCAGTTCTGTCCATGCTCCCCGTTGCTCGGGGACAGTTCTTGGGGATCGGCAAGGAAGGACTCTTGCTAGGGCTGTTTCACTGTCCTGGCCTCAGCCTCCCTGGCAGTCTGTGTTCAGAGCTTGGTTTGTGCCCATGGGGACCAGGCTGAATACCAAGGGAGGGTGGAGGGGCCAGGGAGGGGCAGCGTGCTGGCCTGTGACAGGACACGACTCCAGCCCCCAGTGTCATCTGCAGTTGGAGCTGCCTGACAGGCGTGAGCTGCTGGGAGCCAAGCTACGGCCATGTGGGAGGTGCCTGAGATGCCACAGCAGGGTGCTGGGCACTGCGTGAGCCTCTCCCCCTTCACATGGGATCAGAACAGACTTCCCAGGTTGTCCCTAACTTGCTGGACTGGGCTCCTGTCAGCCTCCAGGTCCAGACCTTGCTTTTGTGGTCAGCAAGCCCCGTAGCTGCTGCCACAAGTGATGCCTCTGGAAGGCTGGGGGCAGAGGGGTCTCCTGTCTCAGGGCCACTCTGCCCGTCCCCCATCCCTGAACTGGGCCCTCAGACAGTGTGTCATTTTATAAAGGAGGCTCCAAGAGGGGAAGGACCCCCCGTGACAGACCCCACGGGGTGGTTCATACAAGGAATCCGGGATGTCATGTCGACAAAAGGCCAGGCAGACTCTTTAGTGACTGTCTTTCGATGTAGCTTTGGAAATTCAAATCCAAACTTAGGCTGCAGTGAACAGCTACAGCGGCATCAGCGACTGTACAGGTGAGGGTCCCTCAGTGCTGGTGGCACAGTCCCCACCCAGGAGTGAGGAGGGGGCACGGTTGGTGGGGGGCCCCTCAGGTTGGCCTTCCTGAAGGGCACTGGTCACAGCCCCATTCTTCAGGGTCCCCTGGGCGTCAGGGAGCACTGGGTGTGAGTAGCCCTCACGGTTGCCGCTTGCCCGCCTCGCACCCTCCCTCTCAGGCCCATCTCTGGGTGGCCAGGTCCCCAGTGCTCAGGAGCCTGCCACCTGAACAGACAGGGTCGTCACTGCATCTCAACTGAGTCAGTTTGCTGACTGACTCAAGGATTTGCTGTTGTTAATTCTGAGTAAATAACTTAGTTCATCCTAGCACTGATGTGGGGCAAAACAGGATTGTATTTTAGTTCAAGAGGACCACAACAGATGTCCCAAGGCTGGGGTCCCCCGGCCCCACACCCTCCACCCATGGAGCCCTGTGTGACGTGAAGGCCGTGAAGAGACGTGTCTTCCCAGCTGCGTCCACTCAGGACAAACCTACACTTGAGGCAACTCAGGTCATCCTGAGGGTGGAGAACAGACACCTTATCTGCAGGTCACACAGGGTTTTAAGTCTTGATGCACCAAACACACAGCAACTCCTCTCCCCAGGCCGCACCGCCACCTTCTCCAAACCTAATACACCGCCCTTAACCAAGCTGCCAGCCCCTCCAGAGCCCCTCCTGGAGGGTTTTGGGCTAGGAGGGTGCCTCAGGGTGAGAGCTGGGTAAAAAGAAGCAGAAGCAGAGGAAGAGGGAGGGAGCCGTCGGCATCCAACACTGCCAGCTGTGGCCCCTGCATTCCAGATCACCCACAGAAGTCGCAGCCCTTGTGTAATAAACCACAGCGACATCCACCTCCACGTTGTGTTTTAATAAATAGAGCAGATTCACGGAATAGACCTTAAATCACATTTACAGACACTTCTAGGTCCAAACACGTAGGCGAGGAGCTGCTGCTGCTGGAAGGGATGAGGCCCACATGCAGTCAGGCTGGACGGTGGAGCCCAGGACAGCGGGAGGTGCGGGGCACGCACGCCCCCACACCTGGCCCTGCGACTGCGCGCTACAGAATGGCGGGAGGCTGTGCTGCTTGGAGACAAGCTAGAGGAAGGTTTCCTAATGTACTAACCGAGATTCCCATCATTACCCATCAGTCGGAGAGCGTCAGCTACAGAAGAGCACCCACTGACAAATAAGGGCAGGGGACAGCAAAGAGGAAGCAATACAGGCCTTCTCGTTTCTTCAATGTCGGGAGCGTCCGCGTCACGCACCTCCTGCTGGCTTAGTCCAAAAACTTCCTGTTGGCATTTGCACCAAACAAGGCTCCCCGCACTTCGGGCATCATCTGTGAAGAGCGGAGAACTTCTGTGAGGCAGTGCGGCCTGGCATGGACCACCTGAGCTTCAGCCACAGGGCCCAACACTTATCCCAGCAGAGGCCAAGAGAGATGTGGCAATCACACCTGTGGGCTTCAGGCCACTGCTTAATGGGGACAAAGAGAAGTGGCAGAAGTCACCCCCACCCGGGGCTTCCGTCATGTTCTGACATGGGCAGAAGGGATGTGCTCTCAACAGACAGAGCAGCCAGCCTGTGCTGAGGAGACAAGGCAGGCGTGTGCTGCGGCGCCCAGTGCCAACTGGAAAACCCCAAGGGCCCACCCTCAGGACAGTGGCTGCCATCCACGTGTGGTCAACGCAACCTTGGCAAGGAAATTCAGTTCACCTGGTTTTACAAATTTACCCACATGTGCCTGGTGGTCAAGCAGACCACATCCCTGAAAAAGGCCCCACACCTGGGACAACTCAACTTTCCTCACCGCTTTCTGCAAACACGAGAACCCTTTAAAGAGCCTGGTGCCCTGCAGCAATGCCTCTAACCAGTGACTTGATTCCTGTCATTCCTGCAGGGGTGTAGGGTTCTAGAGCGTCCTGATCTATCTCACATGTAGTGAGATCCTAGACAGACAAAGCCCTCATTCTATCCCCAAGCCCACCCTCATATACCTGGTATCATCTCAGCAAATGTCACTCAATGTCCAAACCTCCATTCAAGAAAATGTCCAAAAACGTACAAAGAGCAACAAATCTCAAATACCAACCAACACATTCTCCACATCACCTCAAAGCAACCACAGGCCAACCGACAGAAGTGCCCCCACACTCACCTGCTGGGCTATGAGGTCCAGCCGACTTTCGAGTGTGTTGGACACCTTGATCTTGCGGTCCCCGTTATAGATCTCAACACCGCCGGCTCTACAAAGAACACAGGAAAGAACCATGTGTATAGATCTAAGGAAAACAGACCCGTGGTGCAGTTACCTTCTTCCTCTTGAGGAGAGGCCAATAAACATACACAATCAATTTGAAACTGTAACTCATCCCAAGTGACTATGTGCCAATTTCACTTTGTTAATTCCAACAACTTGTCCCTCCCTAACAGAATAAAAAGGGGAATTTTGTCCCCATTTGCCAATCAACAGCCCCAGTCCTCATCTGATCCAGGCTCCAGTCAGCTGTCAGCAAACCCCTCAGGGGTGAAGCGTCTCTGCTTAATTCTGGAGTAGACGCTGTACCATCTAGGGTATGTACTGTCTGACTTTTCTAAGTGTCCAGACTCAAAACACCAGGAACAGTGGCCCCGACTGGAACATGCTATTTACCAGACCTCAAACTGCTTGTCGGTTCAATCTCCGCCTGCCACTAATTACCCATCAGCAGAGTGGCTTTGGATCCTGAGTCCTGGGTCAGCTCCGCATAGACGTTACCTCATGGCAGCTGCCAAGAGCTGGAAAGCTACAAGCGAACACTGCCCTGGCCTCCCCGCCCAGGAGCGCCTGTGGCCAACCCCACTGCACCCAGTCGTCAGTAGAAGCACCACGGATGCTCAGTCCACACCACAGAGTCCACCCGCCAGACAGGACTACTTTCGGGGCCAGAGGGAGCCATCCCCCTTCTCAGCATCTAGTCACACAGGCACCGAGCTTCAGGTTGTGGGTACAAAATCTGTTCTGCTTCTTGGCAGGATGAACCACAGGAAGCTGGTTCACAGGAAGAGACCAACAGGCGCTGACAGGAGGCACAGCTGAGTGGGGTTACACCGCCCTCCAGCACGCTGAGTCCAACGGACACGAGAAAGGCCCAGCATGTGGCTGTTCATGCAGCCAGAGCCCTGCATGTTAAAAGCAGAAGCGCTCCTTACATTTCCTCGGGCAGGTAGGCCTCCTGATCAATCTGGACATCAACGTCTCTTTTGGTTGCGACTTTGTACACAGGGATTGCTTTCTGCACTGCAGCCTGGAAAAACAAAAAACAGAGGTGTCATCAAAAACTATGCAGGAACCACAGGAGATGTGGGTTCGATCTCTGGGTTGGGAAGATCCCCTGGAAGAGGAAACAGCAACCCATTCCAGTATTCGTGGCAGGATAATTTCATGAACAGAGGAGCCTGATAAGCTACAGTCCATGGAGTCACAAAGAGTCAGACACGAATAAGCAACTTGACCAAACACAGAACAGTTACCCTCTAAACCAACAATCTAAACAAGCAAAGACAGTCCTACTTATTTTTAACAGTCAAATGGTAGAAACCACCCAGGCATCTAAACACAAACGAGTAAATAAAATGTGGTCCATAGATTCAGCCTTAAAAAAGGAAATTCCAACTCTGGCTGTGCCATCAATGAACCTTGAAGACAATGTGCCAAGTGAAGTCAGCCCATCACTAAAGGACAGGCTCTGTATGTTTCCTCTTACAGAGGCATTGGAGTAGCCACGTGATACACATCCTACAGCAGCAGGGTGCGGCTGCCAGGGGCTCACGGAGATGCTGTTCAGTTTGGAAGATGGAAAGTTCTGGAGAAGGAAGGTGGGGACAGTTGCAGAACAGCAAATGTACTGAAAGCACAGAACTGTATGCTTAAAACTGGGAACAACGGTAAATTTAGTGCACTTTTTACCACATTTTAAAAAGGAGTGAGCTGGGGGAAGGGGTGTAGGGTAGGTGGAAGAGGTTCTAACCTGACTGAAGGGAGCACCAAGTATAGGCTCCAGCAAGACAGTAACAACATCAGGACGGAACCTTAGTCTTTTTCTGATCCTGTTACCAGTTGCACAGATGTACACATACCCTGAACTCTTCCTATTCCTCAGATCTCAGACAGTGCCACCGTGGAGGGCAGATGCCACTCTGGTGGCACCCAGCCCCAGCAGCTTCACAGCAACGCCCACCAAGGGGCACCGCCCCACATCTAGGTGGGCGGCCCAGGCCGGGCTCTGGGTCCCTGGCACAGCTCGTTAGTTCACAGTGGAGATAAGAATGAACACAGTTCCCCACCTGGCAGTTTACGTTCCTAGGAGACAAGTGACTTGGGGCAGCCACAAACATCTTGTGTGTTAAAAATGTAGTCACTAAGGGACTAAGCTCTCTCAACCTTCCCGACTGCAAGCTACAGGGAAGAACGACCTGAAATGAATAGCTGGCACATAATCAGAGCGGGTGGGGGTGGGGTGGGCGGGAGCAGGGTGTCTACCCTTCTGCTGCCCTGTGTGCCTGCCATGGCCTTGGTCCTCCCTGGGGCCAAGGTCTCCTCCCCTAGGAGAGAAGCTCCCCACGGGCCCCTGGCAGCGATGCTCTGCTGTCCCTTTGCGGGCACCTACTGCCCTCCTCCAGGTGCAGGACACTACTGAGTCAGCACTGAGCCCTGCTGCTCTGGGAGTATCCTTGCCTATCCTCGGCTCCAATCCAGTAGGTGCCGTTCTTACTGAATTTTCAGATCATGCTATTACAAGGTCTCCAGGAAGGGAGGAGGGTGTTAACACAGCCGGCTGCTTGATTTCTTTGAGACAGTAAATCAGAGCCTTGGGTACACTGAAGTCAGAATCTCCAATGAGTTAAGACTCTTCCAGTCTCCATGGCTGAGCTGTCATTTCATACCCAACACATTGATCTTTAAAAAGAAAAAGGATTTTTTCAAACTTTACCTTCACCAGAGGGAAATCCTGTTTCCTGCAGCGAACGATCATACGGGGCTCCAGCAACTGGTACAAACCCTATTAAAGCACAAACAGATGCAATCAGCAAAAACTATAAAATAAAGCCTCAGCAAACAGAACGTCTTTATAATTCTCTCAGAGTTGGGGGAAAAGTCCTAAGTTCCCCTAAAGAGGGCCTACACAGCACAAAAACAATGGAAGACTCTGATGTCACAAACCAGATAAATATACCCAATGCTCTGGGGATGGGAACAAAATACAACTAGGTTGAGGACAAATACTGTTATTTAAACAGCTGAGCAGCTAACACAGTTTATATAGCCCATGGTCTAAACCTCAATACCTAAAACAAGCATTTCAGTGGTGAAATAAAATTAGGAAGGTTTATAGTTGGGGGTTACAGAGAACCAGTAAAAAGGTATCAGTCTCATTCAAACTGCAAGATCCCACCATCCTCCCAAGCATCTCCTCCTCGACAAGGCAAAGAGCCAAGATGAGAACACGCAGGAGCTGTGTGTTCACAAGCCGACACAGGAGGGGCACAGCTGGCTTCTCACACTGTCAGTTCTGCAGGTGCGTGGCCATCTGTGGCACATCTGACCTGCAGACTTACCTGGAGGACTAGTCCGTCCAGCAGCACTTGGTACCTGGTTGTATCTTTTACCACTTTGCTGAGTCTCTGTTTTGCTTCATTTAGTAGGTCCTAAAAGGGTGGAAAACAAAGAAGTTGTCCAAGCACCTGGGTATCCAGCTCAGAACCCACATGGGGCTGGCCCCAGCTTGTGTCCAATCAGGTCTCACTTTGTGGCTGGGTTTTCACTCCACAAACGTTCTCTGAGGTGTACAGTAAAGCAGATGCTGTGCTAAGGACAGATACACAGAAGAAGCACTAGCTCAGCTCTCAGGGAGACAATGCTCTACAAGAGCCCTACTGATTGACACAGAAAGATGTGACACAGACTGGAAAAGCAAGTTTCAACACTAAGACAGTCACGTAAGATGGTTCTATTTTTTATTTAGGAAAAAAAGAGTCTCTGAACAGAGAACAAAGTGTCATCAATGTTTACCTTTAAGGAGGCTGGACTATCAATGATTTCAATTTTGTGTTAAGTTTGTATTTTCTAATCATCTGTAACGAACACTTCTTTAACAGAAACAGAAATCTCACATGGTTGCAAAGAACACACTGGAAAGTACTCTGTAAGTGATAAGCGTGTATTGGTTTACTGGCTAAAAGTGGACCCAGTCAGAGATAATACCCCTCAGTTCCACTGCTCTCCACCCAACACTGTCAGGAACATTCCATCCCAGAAAGTTTTCCACGCATCTACTCTACTCAACACAATCTCTAGAATGATTGTGGGGGACTTAGAGAGGGAAGGTACATGCTCACCTAGAGACCAATCAGAATTTGGGAAGTGAGGGTAAAGAGAAGGAAGTGGTTCTGTGAGTGAGTCACCCTTGACCCCACCACTTTCCAGGAACCACTGCCAAGCATTTTAAGCCTTCATAATCTAGGAAGCTTATGGCACAAAGATTTACAGCATTTGTGTTATACAACATCTGGCTGAAAGAAACTTTAGCCACTCCTCACCAAGAGATGCCTCAAGCACATTTCTTTATGCTAGAATTGACCATCCACACTGGTCAAGCAGGTAAGGGTGGAAAGGGGAGTTTGGAGACAGCCTTACATTATGAGAATCAAGTCAATCTCTAAAGAGCAGTGCAGCCGTTTATAATAACCCACTATGACAAATCTGGAAATGGGTAAATGAGTCTTAACACCGCCCACAACTACAAGCAAGGGCTTGTAGTTGGAAGTTGGAAAAAACTGAACTCCAGATAAGAAAGCTAAAACCTAACTGACATTGTACTGTCCCCTATCTAGAGCATCCCTGCCCACTGCACAGACGTGCCCTACAGGTGAGGACAGGGAGTCATGAGCAGTCACGATACCAGCCATCAATACTCCAGTGATACTCTGATTCTAAACTCAACTTCTGGCTGTATCTTGACGCCTCATGGAAAGAGGTGTAAGTTACTGTCTTTACCTCTCAGCCTACAGATCAGTATTTTTTTTTTTTGGGAGTTGTCCACATGAACCTGCCTCTAGGTTCCTGAAAATTTAGGATTATGCTCCTAGAAATCAAGAAACTAAAACCTGATTATGATGACGACGACAGAACCATGTTTCCTTGGTCCTTCCAGGTGTGAACAGTAAGCTGGCCTTCAATCACAGCACTGGAAATCTCTACTTCAGGGACCAACAAATCAGAATTTTTAAAGGTTACTTTGTTCTTTATCTCCCAACAACAGTAACAGTACCTTACAAGGTGTGAGATTTAGGGAGTGACAGAAGACAACTGTCAGTTACCTGTTCTGCATGAGGCACTATACAGGCACTCTTCCTACATGAACCTTCAGGTGTGTGCTTTCCCCATTCTGTTAGAAATGAAAGGTTCAAAGAAGCTAAAAAAACGCATCCACCAAACAGCAGACAGTGGTGAAACAGAAACTCACACCTCACAGAGATCCCCCAAAATGGGCTCTAACCCTGGAAAGCGTCAGGGCAGGCAGGGGGACAAGGTCACCAGTAGAGAAGGACAACCAGAGGACGGAGCGCTGCGGGCAGCAGAGCTCGCCCGGTTGCTTCCTTGCCCTTCCATCTGTTGTGCCCATCCTTTTCTAGCCAACTGCTTGACAAATCCCCTGCCTTCAATAGTTTGACTTTATGCGCAAGCTGGAAAAATAAAGGTTTTAAAAGAGCAAAATGCACTGAGACATGGACATGTTGCCCTGTTCCCCATCATCTCATAGTGGGGCTCGTTACTGGGGTTTGCTAAACCAAAAAGTACCCAATGGCACAATGTTAGGCTGCAAAGGCCTAAGGAAACAAGTGCTTCAGAACAACTAAATTAGAGCAACATTTATTTTCACAAAATTCTAATTAGCAAAACAAAAGTTCACATTGTGTTCTGAAATGTTGCATGTTACAGAATAACTGCATTTGCTATCTATCAAAATGCTAACAGTTCAACAAAATAAGAAAAAAATAAAGAGTTTTGTCCCTGGCTTCTTATTCTCCTCCCACGTGACTACTTTCCCCATGTGTCCTTAGCAACGTCTTGTTTTCCTGGCTGTTAAGCTCGAGGCTTCTCAGGTTGTTGCCTGACAGTGGAATTCTACACCCACAATGGTGATGAGCTCATCCACACACACAGCCTGGGCTTGAGAGCTGTCTATATGCCAGCCCCAACCTCTCTCCTAAACTCACCTGGTCTTCTGAAGCCATTCAAATGCCAAGATTCATCACATTCTCCACCTGCTGTTCCTCCTGTATTTACTATCACCTATCCAGGTGCCTTACCTGGTAAGAAAACCTTAAGTCTTTTTCGATTCCTCACAACCTGCAGTCACCCAGTCCTACAGACTCCAATCTTTAGGAATCTGTGGACGAAGCCCTGGCCTTCTCTTAATGACCACTGCTGCCATTTCGTCTAGGCTTCTCTGCTTTTTGACCTTCAGATCCAAGTTACGCCATAACCTTATTTTCTCTCCCTACATCACCAGTTCTCTTTCTCCAACACAAACCTAATCCTACAGCAGTACTTCTCAGCACGCTCCTTTAGAGGTCCTGCAACAAGATTACTCTGGGCTGTTTATGCCCGATGAGGACACCAAAATCTCTGGAAAATGGGGCCTGGAGTTTCCATTTTACAAGGCCCTCTATGAGATCTCCACGCCTATTAAGAGTCAAGGAAAAGGTCAAAGGATACGTTCCACGCTCCTGAGTAGGCATCAAGCCTAACCAAACCCCGGTCTCTCTCTCCAGCCTCAGCTCCTATATTCCCCGTTCTTTCCGGACAATTCCATCTCCCGCTCGTGTTGTCAGTTCCTGGTTTAGGCTCATGCTGCTCTCTCCAGTCCCGTCTCCAAGCTATGACTGACTCCGTTCTTTGTGGTCGCCTCCAAAGGCTGTAGAGCAGACACGGCCTTCCATCTCGACTCCTACAGGACTGAGCCACACAGAGCCCTGCAGCTGCCTCCCTCAAGGGAACCTAGCTAGCTAGGAAATGAAAACAGGCGAGTGCAAACTGAAAGACCAGGCTGGTACTGAAAGCAGAAAGACATCTGGGTGGAAGAGTTTAAGCAGCAGACAAACTCCGGCTAGTTTCTGCTGCTGTTCTTGGGCTGAGCTCAGTCGTGTCTGACTCTCTGCGACTCCGTGGACTGTAGCCCGCCAGGCTCCTCTGTCCATGGGGATTCTCGGAGCAAGAAGACTGGAGTGGGTTGCCACGCCCTCCTCCAGGGGATCTTCCCAACCCAGGGATTGAACCCAGGTCTCCCACATTGCAGGCGGATTCTTTTACGGTCTGAGCCACCAGGGAAGCCCCTGGGTACTCTGGGGTCCATAATAGGTGTTAAGGGAGTTACTCTTTTCTCTACTGGAGTATAGTTGTGTTCACAATGTTGTTAGTTTCTGCTATATGTTAGAGGATTCTGCTATAGTTTCTGCTGTTATGTTATAGTGGGTCCTTGCACTTGAGACACCCTGGCAGACATTTCTATCTGGAAGCTTCCTGGCCCCTCTAGACAGGTCCAAAGTGATCTGATTGTTGTTCTTAAAAGAGTCTGCTCTCCTGACTTCCTATTTCATTAATGGAACCACCACTCTTCTAGGCAGCCAGGCCTGAAATTCAGGATTTTGTATCAGTCTTAAAGGAGGTGGTGGAAGATCAATCCACAGCCAACGTCCAAAGTGTCCTCCTATAAAGTGCATCAGCATTGACAACCCACTCAGCCCTTGCTGCCATCACACTAGTCATGTGACAAGATCAACATCTTAAGATATTTGTGTCTCAAGTCTCATATTTCCAGTTTTACAGCTTTCCCACATTGGGCCTATTCATTCACATTTATTCCCAATTAGTTACTGCTGGCATGTGGAAAACTATCAGTTTCTGTATATTCTCTTTGTAGCCAGTCACCATTTGAACTAATCACTAGTTCTTAGTGTTTTTCGGGTGTTGTATTTTTTTAGTGTACACGTAGCATCACAACAGTAAGCTTCTTCCTTCCCAATATTTATCTAACTTATCTCTCCATTTGTCAGCTTCCCTGGTGGCTCAGAGGTTAAAGCATCTGCCTCCAATGCAGGAGACCTGGGTTCGATCCCTGGGTCGGGAAGATCCCCTGGAGAAGGAAATGGCAACCCACTCCAGTATTCTTGTCTGGAGAATCCCATGGATGGAGGAGCCTGGTAGGCTACAGTCCACAGGGTCGCAAAGAGTCAGACACGAATGAGTGACTTCACCTTCACCTTCTCTCCATTTGTTAAGAAATCTAGGGCCTCCGTAACAACAATATGAGTGACAGTGCATACAGAGGCCTCCGTGACTGGTTTCTGAATTTCCCTTTTTTGTAGGTTCTCAGCTCCCCGACAGGAGATTGAACCTGTGCCCCCTGCAGTGGAAGTCCAGAGACCTAACCACTGGACCAACAGGGAATCCCCTAGTTTCTGAATTAATTCAAATTCCTTCAGGCTGCCTGACCTAAGTGTATGTTTCTGCCCTGTCCTTTGGATGACAACACTCTCCAGATGGTTCTGTGTCTAACCTCTTCCCTGTTAGTCTATATACTTATGAACTTATATCATGAATCCTATATATGATATTCTTCATAAAATAAAATGAAAACTTCAACAACCTTCTACTGAAAGCACTCAAAGTTTCCTCACGTGCACTCAGGGCCCCTATGTTACTCCATTCAGGCTTTCCAGCCTCAAGTCCCCATCACCCTCAGACACTCTATGGTCCTCCATCAAGAGTCATGTGACCCAGAAGAGTCTATATGTTGTCAGAGCAGTGAGTCCTTGAAAATGGGACACATATCTTATTCATTTCTTTATTTATTACAATATCTAGTGTAGTGATTTGCTAACCAAAGGTTTTCTCTCTAAAAATCATTAATCAAGTCCTTAATCCAACATGAACTAGTGAATTCTCGATAAAAGACAAACATTTTATAATACTATAACTAAAGGGACTAATTACTCACTGTGATAAGGTCATCTCTCGCTCTGAGGACTTTGAGCCTTGCTTGATTCATCAAATTGGACATCTGACTGCAAAAGGCATGGAAAAGTATCATCACTAGAACTGCAGAGAAAAAAATGTACACCCTTCTCCAGATACGCAAATACTTTTCTCTGTACGGACCCAAACAGAACTCCTTGAAATATATGCAGTGCTTTATACCCACCTATTCTCAAATACTACGAAATATTTATTGAGTGCTTACCAAGTGGCAAGACTATCAGTTATTTCAACTGTATCTTTCAGTAATCCAGTGAGGCTTCCATGTTCCCAAGTGAGGAAAAGGAAGTTAAGCAATGTGACCGAGGTTAGATAAGCAGTGAGTGGTCCAGATAAAACCAGAACCCATTATCTGCTGACCCCAGTGCACCTGCTGGACCCTCTTGGCCCAGGGATTTTCAAAGCTCACATTTTCTTCTGCTGCTCAATCTGCTTTTCTTTCTTCTCATAATATTCCATAATCTTCAGTCTTTGGGTTTGCACAAGACGACCTTTCTCAATATTGAACTCTTCTTCTGCCTACCAAGAAATTAATTATTATTATTGCATTATACAGATTTGATGATTTTATTTTAAGCTGCTGGTGACCAGGGTATTTGCTTAAATTCACTTTATTCTGTATCTAAAATGAAAAAGTGTTATGACTCATCTTCAAAGATTATTCCTCATTCCTTTTGTTCAAAAGGAAAGATCAGTATTGTTATCACAAATGAAGCCAAAGAGTAAAAATTTAATCAAGGATAATAGTACCCACAAACAAATTTACAAAGTATATAATCAGAAGATTCTGTATATGAAAAAGATACAGAATTTGGAGTGAGAAGATCTGAGTTACTGTCTAAAATATTTGGTCAAGTAATCTCAGTCTAAGTGTCTTCCCTTATAAAATAGAAAAATAAAAATAGTATTCTTTCCTTGTCATTCAAAATCTAATAGTCCTTTTAAAATGATAAACTATATAAATTTGATTTATTAGTTTTTTTAGTGTTAATTA
>SJYQ01002092.1:131547-146414 GCA_006410935.1 Redunca redunca | reverse complement strand
CCAAGGGACTCTCAAGAGTCTTCTCTAACAACACAGATCAAAAGCATCAATTCTTTGGCGCTCAGCTTTCTTCACGGTCCAACTTTCACATCCATACTTGACCACTGGGAAATCCATAGCCTTGACTAGACGGACTTTTGTTGGCAAAGTAATGTGTCTGCTTTTGAATATGTTATCTAGGTTGGTCATAACTTTTCTTCCAAGGAGAAAGCGTCTTTTAATTTCCTGGCTGCAATCACCATCTGCAGTGATTTTGGAGCCCCCGAAAATAAAGTCTGACACTGTTTCCACTGTTTCCCCATCTATTTCCTATGAAGTGATGCGACCAGATGCCATGATCTTCGTTTTCTGAATGTTGAGCTTTAAGCCAACTTTTTCACTCTCCTCTTTCACTTTCATCAAGAGGCTTTTTAGTTCCTCTTCACTTTCTGCCATAAGGGTGGTGTCATCTGCATAAGGCTCAGTCATGTCTAACTCTTAGCAACCCCATGAACTGAAGCCTGCCAGGCTCCTCTGTCCATGGAATTCTCCAGGCAAGAATACTGGAGTGGGTAGCCATTCACCTTATATTTATATATAAACAAACAAGAAACTTATAAACTGTGGTAAGGTATAAAATAAACAGAATAATGTGATAGAGATTAATGGTAAAGGAGGACGATCTAATTTAGATTGAGCTGTTTTGTTGAAACCTGAAGGAAGAGAAGCAGCCAACCTTGCAAAGAGCTAGGGAATGATCATTTTCTAGTAGAGGGAATAACAAGCACACATGTTCTAAGATAAGAAAGAGCTTAAAGGTTTCTCCGGAGAAGGCAATGGCACCCCACTCCAGTACTCCTGCCTGGGAAATCCCATGGGCGGAGGAGCCTGGTAGGCTGCAGTCCATGGGGTCGCTAAGAGTCGGACACGACTGAGCGACTTCCCTTTCACTTTTCACTTTCATGCATTGGAGAAGGAAATGGCAACCCACTCCAGTGTTCTTGCCTGGAGAATCCCAGGGGCGGGGGAGCCTGGTGGGCTGCTGTCTATGGGGTCGCACAGAGTCGGACATGACTGAAGTGATTTAGCAGCAGCAGCAAAGGTTTCTCAGAAGTGACTGGTTATGGCCTGGGCACCCTGAGCAGGAAGAGTGGCATTAGATAAAGCTGGACATGTAAACAGAGGGCTGGCTGGGGCTTACAGGCTTAGGTAAGACAAGAATATAGAAGAGTCATCTAAGAAGTACAATAATAAGAAGGTAAATAAACTGAGTAACATTTTGTTTTGTTTTTTAATTGATTATTTTTGGCTGTAAAGCATGTCTTATGGGATTTTAGTTCTCTGACCTGGCCCTCAGCAGTGAGAGCACCAAGTCCTAATTACTGGACTGCCAGAGAATGCCCATCGTTTTATTTTTTTTTAATTTGGAAAAGTTCAAACATATAAACAAGGCAATAAATTGGTGTAATGAATCCATCACACAGCTTCAACAGTTATCAGCTCATGATCCTTGATTGACATTTTTAGAAAGGTCACTCTCTTTTCTTGTGGAGAATGTTCTAGAGGAGGCCAGCATGTCAGCATGGATGCCAGAAGACTATTGTAATAGTCCAGTTGTTTCTCAGCAGTTGTGACATGGGTTAGGGTAGCGACACTGATAAGAGAAAGAAGAAGTTAATAATCCGAAAATGAACAGCACTTGGTGATTGACTGACTCTAGGGATTAGAGGAAAGAAGGAGTCAGAGACTACTCCTATTTTTTTGTCTTTAGTAACTGGCAGGTGGTGCTGCCATTTATTGAAATAGGGAAGATCTGAATCACAATTCAAATGAAACTTAAAGTTCCATGTTAGATATGTTAGCTCTGAAATGTCTTTTAGACATCAGAGTAGCTTTGAGTGCTGTGCAAAACCTGGGGAGAGATCTGAAAAGAAGGTAAGAATATAGGACTCCTCAATAAGCAAATAGTATTCAAAACCTTAAGGTAAGCTTCCAAATAGGAATTTATATGCCAGATAAGAATAGACTTAGCAAAGCACTACCTGTAAGCACTAAAATTTCTCCTTTCATCTCTTCCCAAATATCTCAGGTTTGTTTGTTTGTTTATCTCAGGTTTTTTTTAATCAACATTTACTTCCTCTCTCAGTTGTAGTTATATTCTCTTTTTTTCTTAAGGTGAGGGTTTCTGCAGTCTTAAAGAAAATGATTCATTATACCTTTTTATAGGATAAGTTGGTCACTGCCAGTGTGTCAATATGTTACCTTTCCCAAAGAAAATAACACCAAGTTATTTTAAAGCCAAGTTTCCAAACAGTAGATCCGGGGAAATTTCTCCTTACAGAAGTATTGCAGTTTTAAAAAGTGAAATAGGAATGGTTGACTTACTATTCGAATGTCACCATTTTGCATCCCCAAATGGATCTAGAAATTGATTACCAATGGCTTGCTGATATTACAAGAGAGAAAACCATACTTCTAGAAGCTGAACCTAGTCAAGCCTCTAAAATGAGATATACTGAACTATGGGAAATACAGGGAACAGAAGAATATGGTAAAGAACATGTTAAATTACACAACATAGAGGCAAGCAGCAAGTCCAGACTGTGGGGAAAATATGCAGGACCAAATTTCTTCAACAAATGAATCGCAAGGAAAAAATAGAGCTGAAGAAACTTAGAGGTTGAAAGAAACATAAAAGGCATATCAACTAGTGGTAATGTATACGTTCATTTGAATCTCGATTCAAACATGCAATCTCAAAAAGAACAATAGCAAATGTCTATGTCATTTATAGAGAATCAAAAAATTTAAACATTGGATATTTGATGTTACTAATAACTGACTATTAATTGTAGTGATGATGTTGTGTCTATATTTTTAAGAGCCTTTATTTTTTAGAAATGTGTACTGAAATAATTGCAGATGAAATAATATGCCTGGAATGTGCTTCAGAATAGCATGGCAGGAGGAATGGAAGTAGGAGTACATATGAATTGTTAAAGCCAGGTGACAAGTATATGAGGAACATTATACTGTGGTGTCTTTTTATTTAGTTTTGGAATTTTCCATAATTAAAAGAAAATGAACAAATAGCAGGTCTCATTTAGAAAAAGCGTTACTATTAATGGGGATTTCAAATTGTGAATGTTGATATAGAAGATGAACTTTTGGATTAGAGAGTTCTTTCCTTGCCCTTACATTAGCCAGCTTCTTCTGCTCATATATATATATATATAAAATATATATATATATATATATAAAGATATTTTTACCTGTAAAACTAAAAGCAAATGTTCCTAATGCCAGAGAGGAGAAACACAAAATCCAAACCCTATGGCTAACTCTGAGCCTCAGTATTTCTTGAGTACCTTTTCTCTTCTGATTCAGAAATATGATCTGCTTCTGAAAGAACAGATACCTGACAAATAAACCTGAGATAAAGTATACCAGGGCAACAAATTATTAGTAACCTGATAAAATGCATTCATTTGTGTAGGAGTGTTTTGGTTACGTAATATCTAGGTTGAAATAGTAATTATTCCATCTAATTAGTTTATTATGTAATCTTATTTTTGCTTTTATATTAACGTGTGCTAAGTCGCTCAGTCATGTCCAACTCTGCGACCCTATGGACTGTAGCCCTCCAGGCTCCTCTGTCTTTGGGGATTCCCCAGGCAAGAACACTAGAGTGGGTTGCCATGCCATTTATTGAGTATTTCTGAAAGTGAAAGTTGCTCAGTTGTGTCCTCCTCTTTCTAGGCCAGAATACTGGAGTGGGTAACCTTTCCCTTCGGGATAGAACCCAAGTCTCCCACATTGCAGATGGATTCTTTATCAGCTGAGCCACAGGGGAAGCCCGAGTATTTCTGATAGGCCAATTATTCTGCTAAGCTTTTCATATATTTTATCTCTATGTTTCTTGTTTCCCCTTCAGGTTGATATTAGGTGTTATATTCCCTCTTTTATAAATAAGGAAACTAATGTTGAGAGGTTATGTATGTAATTTTCTCAAAGTCACATAGCTTGTAAGCACAATCTGAATTCAGTAAAGTTCATTTCTTTTCCCCTTTCCCACAATGACCTCAGTTAAAATGAATGAATAAATTCTAAGTGAATGTGGCATGCTACATGATCTCATTGAACATAACTAATAATTCAACCTGATCCTTATCAATGGCCTTTAGATTTTAATTCTATATCTTCATTGAAGACAGACTTGAGAATGGTTATAAATGCTTCTCAAGGACATATTATTTGAATGTAATAGGAAAGAATGGAAGTATTAAAGATTGACTGGTGAAGCTTGGTGTCTCTCAATGCCTTCACTTATCACTCAAAACTGTAAAGCATCAAAACACATTATAAGGTATTACAATAGAAGAAAGATCTAACTTACAATAGAAGAAAGATCTTCCATTGATCCCAAACCTCATCCAGTACCTTCCTCTTTAAGCTGTTCATTCCTTTGAAGGTGAATTTTGTGCAATAAAATGTCAGGTTTAGGGGAATGATGAGGTGCAAATCATTCATCTATCAACTTGACAAGTATTTCTTGTCTATAATGGGCCTCTGTGAGCAAAAAACAAGGATATAGTCACTGCTTTCATCATGAATCTTATAGACCATTGGTAAATACAGGCGGTCAAATAAAAATTAGAAGTCAGTGTAAGTGTCAGGAAGGAAAGATCCATTTTATATGTGAGTCTGTTACAGGGACCTCACCTATTTTGGTGGTCAGAGAATTGGATCCTGCGCGTTCAGAAGTAAATAATATGTGCTTACTCCTTGTATTGAGAATCTCTTGGACTAGAAGGAGATCCAACCAGTCAATCCTAAAGGAAATCAGTCCTGAATATTCATTGGAAGGACTGATGCTGAAGCTGAAACTCCAATACTTTGGCCACCTGATGGGAAGAACTGACTCACTGGAAAAGACCCTTTTGCTGGGAAAGATTGAAGGCAGAAGAAGAAAGGGATGACAGAGGATGAGATGATTGGATGGCATAACCAACTCGATGGACATGAGTTTGGGTAGGCTCCAGGAGCTGGTGATGGACAGGGAGGCCTGGCGTGCTGCAGTCCATGGGGTTACAAAGAGTCAGGCACAACTGAACGACTGAACTGAACTGACTCCTTGCATTTAAATTCTTGATATATTTTATATAAACAGCATAATTTAATAAAACTTCTACCTCCACACTCATCATTGCCAAACCACTTTGATGTCTTAAAGCACCATGATATAGAAATTTATCTTTGTTTTTGAGTAGCCAATCTTTAAGGAAGTTGCTCAGTTGTGTCCAACTTTTTTCAAGCCATGGACTAAACAGTCCATGGAATTCTCCAGGCCAGAATACTGGAGTGGGTAGCCTTCCCCTTCTCCAGGGGATCTTCCCTACGCAGGAACTGAACCCAGGTCTTCCACACTGCAGGTGGATTTTTACCATCTAAGCCACCAGGGACACCTAAGAATACTGAAGTGGGTAGCCTATCCCTTTTTTCTGTGGATCTTCCCAACCCAGGAATCGAACCAGGGTCTCCTGCATTGCAGGTGAATTCTTTATCAACTAAGTTACCAAGGAAACCCAATCTTTAAAAACTTGTCTGAAAGTGCTACTTTGAGTGTTATATTGAGGATCTTAGTCATAGGACAGACATCTTAAAAGATTTCTTGCATGGACCTTGGACTTGCTTAATAAATACTAAATTTCTTAATCTGTCCAATTTACCATGGTTTATAATTAATTGTTTTTCCTATTAAACTTAAACCACACAGCCTCTTTTCTAGTCAGCTGCATGGGGAGAAGGCAGAGGAAGGCTCCTTTTGAATCTATGCAGAGCTGCTTTTCCCCAGTTGATAGAACATTGCCAAGGTCGGTAAGCCTAAAATTAACTCCACCAGCTGTGTTTTGGTTTGCTTCATATAGCACACAGGCTCAGGGGGCTCAATCTGCTGGGCTTGCTTGCTGCTTCAATCTGCTGTGCTCTTAAAGTTTGTTTGCCTGGCATGCATGTTGTGCACAAGAGGTGGTAACTGAACAGCTTGAAAATATATGGAGACTGACAAATAAGTCTCTCCTTTAATCCTAAAAAAAAAACCTAGCAACAACGATGGAGGGTGGGGTGGGGTATGGAGGAGTCCCTGCTGAGTATGTCAGATGAGAGGCTTAACTTTTAACCTCACTGAAGTTTCTCAGAGAGCAGCCTGCTGACATGCTGTTAAAGACTGAGATGATGCTGTAGTTTCAAGGAGTCTGTGTTGTTAGCCCACTCATCTCCATGAGGTCCTGTAGCATGAAGGACCATATATAGACATAAAGAGTATCCCAACTAGCTGCAACTTAAAATATCCTAAGGATTAGCAGCTGTTATTTCACCCACACAAATTCACAGTTGGCGTAATTAAATTGTGCCTGTTCTCAAGTTCTGTAGCCCTTCGGGTTTTGTCCTAAGGACTCGTGTTGCCTCTCCATTCCCTTCCTCAGGGTAACTTGAAGCAGAATGGATGAATGAAAGGGAGCAACCATGAGCAGTTCGGGTGCATCAATACAAATAAATAATGAAATGTGGAAGTCAGATCTTGAATTCCTACATAGACAACCACTGGACTCCAGGGACCCTGGGCAGTCCCTAGTCTTGGCTGTTTGTTCTCTCCTGCCCTTGGTTGCTACCACACTATCTTCTTGGCATCTCTCTCGTATTTTCCATAGTTGTCATAGTTACAACCACAGCAACCTGAGCAGGCCACAATCCTCTTATAGCTGGAGACATGAGCTGCTACTTTACAACAAGATATAATTCCCCTGTCCTGCACCAACAATAATCATGTCCCAGATAATCAACACGTTTTTTCCTTGGCAGAAATATTTCAACCCTCCCAGAATATTACTGTCCTTAAGGTCTGTATGGCATCAGGGCAACCAGGAAGCATCTATAGAGAAGACAACCAAGATAATCAGTCCTACCTTGAAATTGAACAAGTATATCCGAATCCCTTATTTATAGGCTGTCTCTGTGTTTCCACACCAATCATTCTATTTGAGTACAGGACAAAGAGATTTAGTAAAATAAAGCCATAGTGGGCAGGAAGATTTCCTCTCCAAAATAGAGCTTTTAAAGGAAGTAATCTGATAATGCACTCCTTACAGGGATCTGAGATCTTCCTGGAGTCCTGAAGGATAAAGGACCACTTACAAGATGCAGTCAGTCAATAATATTTTTTGAAGGTCAGTTACCCATGTTAAGGGTAAACCAGTTACCGCTGTTAAGGGCGAGGATACAAAAGAAATGTACCACGTTACAACTGTCAAGGGGCTCATTTCTAGTGGCAGAGACTAACTTGTAAACAAGTAATTACAGCACAAAGCTATCCCTCATAACAGGATTAGATACCAAGGACTACAGGAGCCCAGCTAGTGAAAGAGTGTTAATGTGAGGAAGAAGATGGGGTCAAAGAGAGTTTTACCCAAAAAGCAAGTCTTAAAGGGTTGGTAGACTTTCTCTCAGTAAGGAAGAGGGGCAGGTGATAGAGGAGTAAAAGGCAGCAAAAGCCCTGCAGAAAGATGATGCAGCACATGTAAAGCCAAGAGGCATGAAAAAATACATGTGCAGCAAAAGAAACGTTGCCTGCTATAACCATTTACACCTTAGTATGAACTCTTATTCATTTGACAAATATTTATTAAGCACTAATATATGCTAGTTAATTATGTAGGGTTTGGGGATTTAGTAGGGTACAAATCTTAAGTCCCTACCCCCAAGAAGTTTATATTCTAGTGGGCAGTGTTTTTACTCTCTAGTTGTATTTGAATTTTAATTATCCATGATTATGGCATGAAATCTCAAGCCTTATTAAAGGAATTATTTTAAGAGAAGAAAGGTATCCATAATCAAGTAAGGAAGAGATTCTAGAATCAAAATTCTAAAGACAAAAGCAATATTACCTAATGTATAGCACATGGAACTCTCCTCAGTGTTATGTGGCATCCTGGCTAGGAAGGGAGGTTGGGGGAGAATGGATACATGTATATGTATGGCTGAGTCCCTTTTCTGTTTACCTGAAACTATCACAACATTGTTAATTGGCTACACCACAATCCAAAATAAAAAGTTTTTAAAAAGCCGACAATATTTCCAATGCTTATTTGAACTTGGCTTCAGCTGATACCATAGAATCACTAATACAATCCTCTAGAAGGTGCTGTGAAAAGTACAACGTTTTGCCATAAACTCAATGATTGTGTGGCCATATGACAGACCTAAAATTGGAGCCAATGTGTGTGTGTTTAGAAATTAAGATGGACCCCACTACTCTGTTCCTAAGATCAAAACCTCCCCTTTCTCTCCTTCCTCTTTCCTCCCTCTGGTAACCTCCAGGGACCTGTGGCCATCTATCAGAGTCACTGTCTCAGGACTGTCATGCTTGCAAATCATCCCTGGACGATCAACAACCCTCACAGGATGTATTGGGGAGAAGTGAGCTGGTACACAGCACGGCTCAAAAGGCCACAAGGAGGCCTCAGTGGTTACCCTGGATAGAGCAGCTCTTTGTTCCCTGTGGCACTCTGGAGCCAACTGTGGCTGCCTGTCCTTCCTCGGCTCTTAGAGAGCTTGTATATGGAAGATCCCGTGGAGGAGGAAATGGCAAACCACTCCATTATTCTTGCCAGGAAAATCCCATGGACAGAGGAGCCCACAGTCCATGGGGTTGCAAAAGAGTTGGACACAACTGAGCAACTGAAAAACAAATCATGGAAGTATATAAGAATCTGGAGAGAGACCACAATCTTCAGGAAATGAAATTTACACAAATTCTGTTGTGTAATTTTCTGCCAGTTTCTTGCAAGGTTTTTTTAATAATTCATTTAATTAAATGGCAACCCACTCCAGTATTCTTGCCTGGAGAATCCCATGGACAAAGGAGCCTGGAAAGCTACAGTCCATAGGATCGCACAGAGTCAGACACGACTGAAACAACTTAGCACAGCACATATAACCCTATGCTGCTGCTGCTGCTGCTAAGTCGATTCAGTCGTGTCCGACTCTGTGTGACCCCATAGACGGCAGCCCACCCGGCTCCCCCGTCCCTGGGATTCTCCAGGCAAGAACACTGGAGTGGGTTGCCATTTCCTTCTCCAATGCATGAAAGAGAAAAGTGAAAGTGAAGTTGCTCAGTCGTGTCTGACTCTTAGCGACCCCATGGACTGCAGCCTACTAGGCTCCTCTGTCCCTGGGATTTTCCGGGCAAGAGTACTGGAGTGTGGTGCCATGAGGCAGATGTTATTGTCCCAGCTCTCTGGATGAGGATATAAAATCAAATCTAGTATACGTATCTAATATATCTATGTGTCTAATACCAGTAGTAAGTAGCTGCTGCTGCTGCTAAGTCACTTCAGTCGTGTCTGACTCTATGCGACCCCATAGATGGCAGCCCACCAGGCTCCCCCATCCCCGGGATTCCCCAGGCAAGAACACTGGAGTGGGTTGCCATTTCCTTCTCCAATGTATGAAAGTGAAAAGTGAAAGTGAAGTCGCTCAGTCATGTCTGACCCTCAGCGACCCCATGGACTTCAGCCTTCCAGGCTCCTCCATCCATGGGATTTTCCAGGCAAGAGTACTGGAGTGGGGTGCCATTGCCTTCTCCGTAATAAGTAGCAGATCCAGAATTTAGATCTAAGTCTAACTCGTGTACATGGTAAGTCCACTTCAGTTGTGTCTGACTGTTTGTGACCTCATGGAGTGTAGCCCACTAGGCTCCTCTTCCCATGGGATTCTCCAGGCGAGAATACTGGAGTGGGTTGCTGTGGCCTCCTCCAGGGGATCTTCCCACCTCAGAGATTGAACCTGTGTCTCTTAAATCTCCTGCATTGGCAGGTGGATTCTTTACCACTAGCACCACCTGGGAAGTATAGGTCTAACTCACAGAAAACCAAAATATTCTACAGTTGTATATTTAAAAAAGTTGGGACTTTGGGTGATATACAAACACAGTGTTGTGTAATACTGAATTACATAATAGGGAAATTATCCCCTTTAGATTCATTTTCAGTTCTTCTGATTATGTCAAGAAGGAAATCTTGGTTTGATTCTTGTTGTTTGCTGTTCAGTCACTAAGTCATGTCTGATTCTGCAACCCCATGTACTGCGGCACACTAGGCTCCTCTATCCTCCACTTTCTCCTGGAGTTTGCTCGAATTCATGTCCATTGAGTCCAAGATGCTATCTAACCATCTCATCCTCTGCCATCCCTTCTCCTTTTGCCTTCAGTCTTTCCCAGCATCACGCTCTTTTCCAATGAGTTGGCTCTTTGCATCAGGTGGCCAAAGTATTGGAGCAGTCAGCTGAATTTGATGCTAGCATGGTTTGATGCTGCTGCTGCTGCTAAGTCACTTCACTTTTGTCCAACTATGTGCGACCCCATAGACAGCCCACCAGGCTCCCCCATCCCTGGGATTCTCCAGGCAAGAACACTGGAGTGGGTTGCCATTTCCTTCTCCAATGCATGAAAGTGAAAAGTGAAAGTGAAGTCGCTCAGTCGTGTCTGACTCTTAGCGACCCCATGGATCGCAGCCTTCCAGGCTCCTCCGTCCATGGGATTTTCCAAGCAGGAGTACTGGAGTGGGGTGCCATTGCCTTCTCCGATGGTTTGATACTAGCACGTCTTTAACACTTCTCTAACACTTAAGTCTCCCTTTCCACTGCACATGGAACAACAGACTGGTTCCAAATAGGAAAAGGAGTACGTCAAGGTTGTATATTGTCACCCTGCTTATTTAACTTATATGCAGAGTACATCATGAGAAACGCTGGACTGGAAGAAATACAAGCTGGAATCAAGATTGCCAGGAGAACTATCAATAACCTCAGATATGCAGATGACACCACCCTTATGGCAGAAAGTGAAGAGGAGCTAAAAACCCTCTTGATGAAAGTGAAAGAGGAGAGCAAAAAAGTTGGCTTAAAGCTCAACGTTCAGAAAATGAAGATCATGGCATCTGGTCCNGACTAAGCGACTGAACTGAACTGAACTGAACTTCCATGAGAAGGCCCCACTCTTTAGACCCAGAGGCTTCAGCAGGCAACAATATCTAGCTAGAGCTTAATAATATTTTGCTCTAATTAAATGTATTTATATGTTTTTCTAGTACATGACATGTGATACTGGTTTTCATTTATAGAAGTGATATAAAAAAGGGCATATTGGTTAAGCTGAGCATCCCTAGCATCATGCCATCCAGATTTAGCTACTTTCTGGCTGTTTGACTTTGGACAAGTTAGTTAGCCCTCAGTTTCCTTACTTGTAAAATAAGTTTAATGGTGTCATCTACCACATAAGAATTCAAAGAAGTATTGCATGTCATTCATTTGAACAATATTTAAAATATCCTACTGTATAGCACAGGGAATAATACTCAGTATTTCATAATAACCTATAAGGGAAAAGAGCCTGAGAAAATAGATATATTTATGTATAACTGAATCACTTTGCTGTATACCCGAAACTAGCACATTGTAAATCAACTATACTTCAATACAAAATCTATACTGTTGCTCAATAAATGTTAGTTGTGATGGAGTTTAAACAAAAATGAGCTGATTTAAATCAGGATTTCTCATCCTTGGTACTGCTGACCTTGTGAGAGGCTGTGCTGTGTTTTGTGAAGTGTTTACTAGTACCCCTGCCCTCTAGCCACTAGGGGCCAGTAGCACCAAGTTATGACAAACAAAAATGTCTCCAGACATTGCCAAATGTTCCGCAGGGGGCAAAATCACCCCTGGTTGAGAATCACTGATTTAAGATAAAATATTAGGTGAAAACCAGTTTAGATATAACAAATATCTAAGTATGGAGTGGGAAAAAATGTGAATTGAAAAACACTGACCTAAGACAGTGCTATTTGAATTTAATGCTAAAAATCAGAAATTACTATTTCTATTTGCAAGTTTATGACTATGTTCTAAGTTTTCTATCAAAGCTAAAAGTATTCAAACAACTTAGAAAGGGCTGAACTAGTAAGTACATGAAATTCATCTTTATTTTTCTTTGACCTCCTTTTCTTCTACTTTCTTTTCCAGAGTGTCACCCAAAACTTCCCTCTACAGACATACCCAGGAACTACCTGGACAACATCCTTCATCCAGAATTCTTGTACCCCTCCCTCCCAATCAGGGGTACCCTTGCCTTCCCCCATGGCCCTATTCCCTGCTTTTTAAAAAAATATTTTTTTTGATGTGGCGTTTTTAAAGTTTTTATTGATTTTTTTTTTACAATATTGCTTCTGTTTTATGTTTTGGATTTTTGGCCGAGAAGCATGTGGGATCTTAGCTCCCCAACCAGGGATCGAACTTGTGCCCCCAGCAGCGGAAACACAGAGTCTTAACCACCCGACTGCCATGGAAGTCCCAGCAGACGTATTTTAACTGTTTTTATTACCCTCCTACTTATATCTCTTTTAAGAATAAAATTATATCGTGCAATACTAGAGTAATTTATCTTCTGGGAAGAAAATAAAGAACATAATAATCTTGTTTGTTAGAATGTGGTATAGTGTAAAAAGAATTAGCTTTGGGGTGAGAAATCCACCCCAGACCTTTGGACTTAAGATCTTGCTTTACGCTACTAGCTATGGGACTGGGTCATGTCACTTAACTTCACTATATCTTAGTTTCCCAGCTTAATAAATGAGATTACTATTTTTCTTGTAGATTGTGAGGATAAATGCACAGTAGAAATGTAACTGTCATTATAAATACATACAAGTGCTTGCTTTTTTTTCTCCTTTATGGCTGAGGTTCCCAGTGTAGTGCTTTAAAGAAAAATGATCTCCATTTTTTTTTTTCCATTTTCCTTCTGGTCTTGATGTGTTCACATCCAAAAAGTTGCCCATATCAACATTAGGAAGAAAAAGTCCATCTGTAAAAGCGTTATCTGCTGGGCAGTAAAATAAGGGTTAGGGAGAGCCTGTGGAAGACAGATGAATTTGGGAGCATAACCGTGAATTATGATGAACTGAATCAGATCATGATTCCTATTACAGCTGCTGTATGTGTGTGGTTCTGTTGCTGGAGCCAAATTGAAACCGAGCCATTTTTAGAGAGCCATTTAGAGAGGAGGACCTGTCAGCTACCAGGTGCAGGGTACTTTTGTTGGATCACTTCCATCATGGGAAGAGTAGCACTTTGTTCTCAATAGGATAGGCCCTCTATATAGTATGTAGATTGTCCTTCTCTGTACATAAAGTTTATGCCCAGACCACCATCCATGGATTCATGGATTCAATACTTTCACGGTATTCCATACACCGTCACTTCTGATGAAGGTCTTTGTGTAGAAATGAAGTGTGGCACTGGGACTATACTCCTCAGATTCACCTGTCTTACCCTGCCCCCCTCCCTTCCTAAAGCCACTGGTTTGACAGAATGGTGGACTGTCTTTTTGGAAAACCATGTATGGCACCAATCAAGTGGCATATGGCATGGCCTGTGCAGCTGAGGCAGTGTCCTCCAGGGTGCAGTCTATGCCCTAAATTAGATAATGAGGTAGGTGGTGTTCTTTCTCCTATAGCCAGGATTTACAGGTCTCTGGGGATTTAGGAGGTGAAAATGGGAGTTGCTTTTTTCAATATTATCCCTCATGATTCACTAGCAAACTTTTTTTTCTGTCCCTGTGACTTTAGGTTCAGTATAGAGGCCTTGGAGAAAGGAAATGGCAACCCAATCCAGTATTCTTACCTGGAGAATCCCTTGGACAGAGAAGCCTGGGAGACCACAGTGCATAGGGTTGCACAGTCGGACACAACTGAAGCAACTTAGCACATAGAGGTCTTAGTTCCAAAGGAAGGAACGCTTGCTTCCACTACAGGTCACAACCATGGTTCCGTGAAGCTGGAAATTGGGACTGCCATCTGGCCACTTTGGGCTCCTCATACCAATGAATCAACAGGCAAAACAGGTGATTACTGTAGCTACTGTGGTGATCGATCCTGACTACCAAGGGGAAATCAGATTTCTACTGCATAATGGGGATAAGGGAGAATATGTCTGAATTGTGGGAGGTCTCCCAAAATGCTCTTGATACTCCCATGTCCTGAGATTTCTGGCAAGGAAAAAACTACCACCCAGAGTGGGCAGCAGAAAAGAAGGTTTGGGTCACCCTACCAGACAAGGAACCAGGGCAGCAGGACTCTGGAATTAATACCAATTATAAATATCAGCTACAACCATGTGACCAGGAGTAAAAGTGAGGTGTGGAACAGTTATAAGCGTGAAACTGAGAAAATTGCTCTAGCTACATCAGTGATTACATAAACCTCCTCTAGTGCTTCAGAGTATTCACCTATTTGAGTCTGTTCTGGAATTTCCATTTTAGGATGAAAAGAACTTTTTAAAGTTACCCCTAAACACATTCAGTTCAATTCAGTTCAGTTCAGTCGCTCAGTCGTGTCCAACTCTTTGCAACCCCATGAATCGCAGCACGCCAGGCCTCCGTGTCCATCACCAACTCCCAGACTTCACTCAGATTCACGTCCATCGAGTCAGTGATGCCATCCAGCCATCTCATCCTCTGTCATCCCCTTCTCCTCCTGCCCCCAATCCCTCCCAGCATCAGAGTCTTTTCCAACGAGTCAACTCTTCACATGAGGTGGCCAAAGTACTGGAGTTTCAGCTTTAGCATCAGTCCTTCCAATGAACACCCAGGACTGATCTCCTTTAAGATGGACTGGTTGTATCTCCTTGTAGTCCAAGGGACTCTCAAGAGTCTTCTCCAACACCACAGTTCAAAAGCATCAATTCTTCAGTGTTCAGCTTTCTTTATAGTCCAACTCTTACATCCATACATGACCACTGGAAAAACCATAGCCTTGACTAGACGGACCTTTGTTGGCAAA
>SJYQ01002092.1:94557-129430 GCA_006410935.1 Redunca redunca | reverse complement strand
TTTCTTCCAGTCCAGCGTTTCTCATGATGTACTCTGCATATAAGTTAAATAAGCAGGTGACAATATACAGCCTTGACGTATTCCTTTTACTATTTGGAACCAGTCTGTTGTTCCATGTCCAGTTCTAACTGTTGCTTCCTGACCTGCATACAGATTTCTCAAGAGGCAGGTCAGGTGGTCTGGGATCCCATCTCTTTCAGAATTTTCCACAGAATCTTTCCCCATGGAAAAGAAATGCAAAGAAGCAAAATGGCTGTCTGGGGAGGCCTTACAAATAGCTGTGAAAAGAAGAGAGGCTAAAAGCAAAGGAGAAAAGGAAAGATATAAGCATCTGAATGCAGAGTTCCAGAGAACAGCAAGAAGAGATAAGAAAGCCTTCTTCAGTGATCAATGCAAAGAAATAGAGGAAAAGAACAGAATGGGAAAGACTAGAGATCTCTTCAAGAAAATTAGAGATACCAAGGGAACATTTCATGCAAAGATGGGCTCAAGAAAGGACAGAAATGGTATGGACCTAACAGAAGCAGAAGATATTAAGAAGACGTGGCAAGAATACACAGAAGAACTGTACAAAAAAGATCTTCATGACCCAGATAATCATGATGATGTGATCACTAATCTAGAGCCAGACATCCTGGAATGTGAAGTCAAGTGGGCCTTAGAAAGCATCACTAGGAACAAAGCTAGTGGAGGTGATGGAATTCCAGTTGAGCTATTTCAAATCCTGAAAGATGATGCTGTGCAAGTGTTGCTCTCAATATGCCAGCAAATTTGGAATACTCAGCAGTGGCCACAGGACTGGAAAAGGTCAGTTTTCATTCCAATTCCAAAGAAAGACATTGCCAAAGAATGCTCAAACTACCACACAATTGCACTCATCTCACATGCTAGTAAAGTAATGCTCAAAATTCTCCAAGCCAGGCTTCAGCAATACGTGAACCCTGAACTTCCAGATGTTCAAGCTGGTTTTAGAAAAGGCAGAGGAACCAGAGATCAAATTGCCAACATCCTCTGGATCATGGACAAAGCAAGAGTGTTCCAGAAAAACATCTATTTCTGCTTTATTGACTATGCCAAAGCCTTAGTGTGTCTGATAAGACCTTTCTATTGTTCTATTCTTGTTAATTTCAGATGTCTGTTGTGGCAGTGGGGTTGGTAAAAGTATATAATGCCTTGATAAGACTAGTAAGGGGGGCACGCTCCATCCCCCTTCTGGTGTCTGTGTCAGAAGCTTTCCCTGTCCCTTTTTTGCTACACAATACCTCTTGAGTGATGTAGCCTCATCCCTGGTCCTGAAGCTAAATCTTCGGAGATCACAAATCTGGCATTGTTTATCGTAAATTATCATCTTGGGGGCTCGTCCGGGATTTTCAGGAGAAGGTAACAACACTCAGAGCTGTAGCTTCTCTGCTTTCTCAGTATACACGTTTCCTGTTTATTTTACTAACTCTATGGTATACCTGTGTGTGTGAGTGATTGAAAGCCTATGGGCGAAATGTGTGGACCGAACTTTGGTTTCTTGGTCAGCTTTTCCCGGTCTCTTTGATCATTCTGTAACTGCCTGGGGAATTAGAACTACTAACCTAATCTGTCAGATTATAGACTTTTGAGGGACTTGTAATCCATGCCGTTACTGTGTACTTTTACCCAGACCCCAAGCTTGGTAGTCATGGGGAACCTAGACTTGCTAGGAGCACATCTGGGAATGAGGTGGAACTCTAGCTTCAGCAGCATCTCTATTGGCTTCTTCCATACAGGGCCACAGTCCCAAAAGTGAGTGCTTGTCGTAGCTGTGCCCCAAACTTTATGGATGGAAGCGCTGCCAGCAACCTAAGCGCACAGGTTCATTTGGAATCCCAGAGTGGAAGTACAGGGTGTTTCTTCCTTTGGCAGTGAATGTGTCAATGTACCAATGTGATGTGTCAGTGACGGCTTCTACTGCAGTCAGGGCTGTACTCAGGAAGGTAGCTTATTCTTATCAATAAGTAGAGATAATTTACACACCTGACACAGTGTTTAGCTCAGAGTAGGTTCCCAATAAAAGGTAGTTCTATTATTATTTACTGCATATGTCCAGGAGTAATTAAACAAGTCTTTGTATAAATCATTAAAATTTCTGAATTAACATACTGAGTTTAGTACAATTATTTAGAAAACAGAAAACAATGTATGACATTCTCCCTATACAGGGTCTTTAGCACTTTCTCTAGTTGTGTGAGCTCAAAGATCCAGCACAGCCAAAAAACAAATAAGATAAAATTGGTACCCCAACACTTATCCTACCCATGTTACAGAATTCTTAGATGAATTAAATATCCAAATGAATGTTGTAAAGTGTAAATGTTAAAGAAATCGCTAATTTTTATATCTTCCATCTGAGTGCTTCGGCTATCGTTTGACTTTTTTTTTGTCATTGCACGATTTAAAGATGGATTTTTATGTCCTTGGAATAATTTCTATTCCTTGTCTATTTTCTTAAGAAAAATCAAAGCTAAAACTTGCCACTTACTTAAAAAGATATCATGAGCCAAGTGACCTGGTATTTGCTACAGATTCATAAAATTCTCATCCTAAGAGACATAGATATTGAAATAGCGAAAGAAGTTGTAAAGGCAAAGTGTTATGAATTGTTCTGTTCTCATCACCGTAGTTCTGCTCACTGAAAGCAGAAATTGAAGAAAACTTAGAAACTTCAAAACAGTGGCATATTTCAATCAGGCACTGAATGTGTCATTGACTCTCCTCAGAAATTTAGGACATAAGCTTTATAGGAACATTGACTTTGTGTGTTTATGAGGTGAGTCTGTTATTTGGGGTTTTTAATGTGGGTTCACAGTTAATAGTTCTTAAATTTAGCTGCATATCAGAATCACCCAGAAATCCACCCCAGATCTATTGTGGCAAAATTATGAGTCCCAGAAACAGTATTTTGAACAAACTCTCCACTTTTAGTGCTCTTCCCTTTGCTAGTGGTTCTGTACGTCTCAGGGTTCTCAATGTCAGGACGAAATCTATCTGATATGTCATAAACATCCTAGTGTGACTTAATTTAATGTGCCATTTCTTCAGAAATGCTAATGGTGGAATTTGGGCCTCTATTATAGCTTGGAGGTGGTTGATGGAGGAGAAACTTTGCTTCCTGGCTCCCCCAAATGACATTACCTAGGGAAAGCTTCCTTTTATTACCTTCCCATAAAAATCAGCCCTACATATAAATTATGCATCACTAAACAGAGTTGAATCTCAGGAAGAGAAAATGTAGGCAAAGTCAATGGAAAATCTGGAGAGCACCTGGAATATTGACTAGGAAGTCCCTACAAAGCTTGCTTTTTTCTTCTTCTTCTTCTTTTTAAAATGAAAGCAAATGTATATGACCTTTCTCAGGGACTAGTAAATTGTTCTCATTGTTACTTAACATGGGCTGGATCCATACTTAGCAAGGATGTTGTAAGGGATTCAAAAATTAGAATCTCTCAATAACAACATAGCAAAAATTACTCTTTTGGTTTGGTATTTCCCCAATTAGTGACAAGTAGAATTAAAGCCTTTATTTTTTTTTGGCTGCTCTGCTATATGCAGAATCTTAGTTTCCCTTACCACCAGGGATTGAACCTGAGCCCTCTGCACTGGAAGCTCAGTCTTAACCACTGAATCCCCAGGGAAGTCTCTAAAGCTTTTACTTTTTTAGTTTTGGTTGCACTAGGTCTTCATTGCTGCACACAGGCTTTCTCTAGTTGCAGCACGTGAGGGCCACTCTTTGTTGCACTGCACTGGCTTCTCAGTGTGGTGGCTTCTCTTGCTGTGGAGCACAGGCTCTAGGTGTGGGCTCAGTAGATGTGACTCGAAAGTACATTAATAAATATCTCTGAAATTAATGACTGTCAGAAGAGATCACTCACTCCTTACTAAGATATGAGGTCAGATTCATGGTCAAACTTCAAGATAACTGTCACCAACAGAAATTGTAATGAGCAGAAAAGATTGTGGGGGGTGCTATTGAAATATGGTTTAGGCAGGGAAGGGAGGCTCAAGAGGAAAGGGACATACATATATATGTATGACTGACTGAATTATGACTGATTCGCATTGTTGTATGCCAGAAACCAATATAAAATCATAAATAAATTTTCCACCAACTAAAAAAAAAAGAAGAAAATATAGTCCAATGTACAAATTCTGAATGGAGAGTAGGCCTAGGAGCTCACAAAGATGTCTGGAAGTTGTAAGAACAGAACAAGAATGGAGTTGGTGGAAGTACAACTACTTTATTGAATTTTTCCAGGGATAGTTCTTGTGATAGCTTAGACTTCAATCCCAAGTTTTATTTGAAGAAAAATACCTGGAAAGCAAGTGCCATGGATTAGTCAATCCTTTTTTCTCCTTGAGATCTTGAGATTAACTTGTGATTATAACATTAAATGGAATAATTAATTTTGTGTAAATGAAATATAACAAGTGATCANGTAAACAAATTAATCACATATATACAATAAAAAACTTCTTCCTCTCATCCTAGACCCAAAATTTCTCTCCAGGTGTTGCTATTAACGATTTCCAGAAATGCACTCAACATTTTCTTTACAAGTACAAGCGTAGACATGTGTGTGTGTTTGTGTACAAATAGATGTGAGTGCATATAAATATACATATTCTAAATAGAAATGGTAATATACTCTTCTGAACATGGTTTTTATTCTTCAGTACACCACAGAGATCATGCCATATCAGCACACATAGATCTACTTCATTCTTTTTAATGGTTGTATAGTATTCCATTTTAATGACTAGACTTAATTTCTTAAATCATTTGTTTAAATTGATGGTTAACTTTTATTCTTCCATTTTTATGATAGACAATGCTTCAGTGGATATTTCTGCACATATCTTGGCTTAAAGATTATTTTAAAATACAGGTTTATATTTTTCCTAGAAAAGTATCCTATCCAATGTCCAATTTACTGTTGACTTTTTCATTTTTGTTACTTTTTTGTCAAATATAAATGTTACTTATAAAACCAGCATTATATCTCTTAACCCACACACGTATACACACAAACACATACACACACACATACATTATACAGATACAGATGGGCATGTAGGTAGACAGATTATCAGGATTTTATAACATAGACTTTGTTTTAAGTGTAGAGGGGAAAGCAGATTAAATGTAACATATAAGAAACACATAATTCTGGAATTCTCTGGAGGTCCAGTGGTTAGGACTCCGCACTTTCACTGCCAAGGGCCTGTGTTTGATCCCTGGTCAAGGAACTCAGATTCCATAATCTCCGGTGTAGTCAAAAGGGAAAAAAACAGAAATAGGTACTTCCAAGTCCCCTGGACTGGAGGAGATCAAACCAGTCAATCCTAAAGTCAATCCTGAATATTCATTGGAAAGAATGATGCTGAAGCTCCAATACTTTAGCCACCTGATGCAAAGAGCTGACTCACTGGAAAAGACCTCGATGCTGGGAAAGATAGAAGGCAGGAGGAGAAGGGACGACAGAGGACGAGATGGTTGGATGGCATCAGCAACTCAACGGACATGAGTTTGAGCAAACATTGGGAGAGGGTGAAAGACAGTGAAGGTGGCATCCTGCAGTCCATCAGGTCACAGAGTTGGACACGACTGAGTGACGGACAAAAACAAAAGATCTTTTTACAGTGATGAGTCTCAATCCTCTGATGTCCTTCAGACCAGCAGGGTATATATATCTGCCATAGACCCTAGAATATGCTTGAGCAGTTATCTTAGAGCTTAGCCTTCAGCTTGGTATTTTCTAATTCGATAGAATTTATCTAGAAGAAAATTTTATTTTCCTGGGAAGGAAGCTGTTTTAAATCCTTAGATACATTATTAACAAATATTGAGGTGACTACATGCCAATTATATGTCAGTTAACCTATAAATAAATACTGAGGTGGGATCAGAGGAAAGAAGCAGAATTAAAATACATTTCCTTTAAATAATGCCTAAGAAAATAATAATAGTTGCCACTTATGAGAAATAGATTGGGAAACAGTGGAAACAGTGTCAGACTTTATTTTTTTGGGTTCCAAAATCACTGCAGATGGTGATTGCAGCCATGAAATTAAAAGACGCTTACTCCTTGGAAGGAAAGCTATGATCAACCTAGATAGCATATTCAAAAGCAGGGACATTACTTTGCTGACTAAGGTCCGTCTAGTCAAGGCTATGGTTTTTCCAGTAGTCATGTATGGATGTGAGAGTTGGACTGTGAAGGAGGCTGAGCGCCGAAGAATTGATGCTTTTGAACTGTGGTGTTGGAGAAGACTCTTGAGAGTCCCTTGGACTGCAAGGAGATCCAACCAGTCCATCTTAAAGGAGATCAGCCCTGGGATTTCTTTGAAAGGAATAATGCTAAAGCTGAAACTTCAGTACTTTGGACACCTCATGTGAAGAGTTGACTCATTGGAAAAGACTTTGATGCTGGGAGGGATTGGGGGTAGGAGGAGAAGGGGACGACCCAGGATGAGATGGCTGGATGGCATCACTGACTCGATGGACATGAATCTGAGTGAACTCCGGGAGATGGTGATGGACAGGGAGGCCTGGCGTGCTGCGATTCATGGGGTTGCAAAGAGTCGGACACGACTGAGCGACTGAACTGACTGACTGCCTTATTTTTTTCTAAGTGCCAGCTAACTCACAACTCAGTGCAGGAGTTAGTTAACATTATCTGTATCTTTTAACTTAGGAAAACAAAGCTCGGAGAGATTAAGTAATGACCAACGTTACACTGCTAGACAGTGATATAGCCAGAACTTTATCAGACTCTCTGACTCTGAAGTCTTGTTTTTCCTAATTAAATTATTGTTAGAGGGGAAAAAATTATTCTTCCAAATAGCACAGTAGATTCACCTTTCTCTCATGCCTCTTTTCCCCAGTGTCCTTTGATCCTTGTGACACTAGAACTCATTTGTCTATTGTGCTTCCTTTTCCTTTTGCTCTCAGTTTAGAAACACAGTCTTCAGACGTCGTTTCACAGCAGGTGGAAAACTTGTCAAAAATCCCATGTATAGCAGAATTACCAAATTTAAAAGTGATGAAACACTGTACAGACCGTCACAGCAAGGATACACAAGAAACTGCGAACACATCTGAGAACTGGATGATTGGAGGACAGTGGTTAGAGGCAAACCTTACTTTCTGTGCGTTTGTGTGTGTGTGAGAGGGGTCTATAAACATGCTTGTATATGTGTGTATATATCATCTTGTATGGCTTGAATTTTATTTAAACACTAAGTTCCTTTATTACCTATTTTAAAGAGATAATTATTCAGAATGAGAGCTATTAACAAAGGCTTCTCAGGTATTCTGCATCCTGTGGTTGATGCTCAGAGCTTTGGCTCTGTTTGCACCCTAGCTTTTGCCCTTCTAGGAAAAGCTGGTTGATGTTACTATGCAGTTCCTGACCAACCCAAAGCACTACCACCTGATCTTTGTAAATATGGCGAGAGGATGCCATAGCCCATCATTCCACTTTCTAAATATCCTTGGTTCAGTTCAGTTCAGTCGCTCAGTCTTGTCCGACTCTTTGCAACCCCATGGACTGCAGCACGCCAGGCCTCCCTGTCCATCACCAACTCCCGGAGTTTACCCAAACTTATGTCCATTGAGTCAGTGATGCCATCCAACCATCTCATCCTCTGTCGTCCCCTTCTCCTCCTGCCTTCAATCTTTCTCAACATCAGGGTCTTTTCAAATGAGTCAGCTCTTCACATCAGGTGGCCAAAGTATTAGAGATTCAGCTTCAACATCAGTCCTTCCAATGAACACTCAGGACTGATTTCCTTTAGGATGGACTGGTTGGATCTCCTTGCAGTCCAAGGGGCTCTCAAGAGTCTTCTCCAACACCATAGTTCAAAAGCACCAATTCTTCGGTGCTCAGCTTTCTTTATAGTCCAACTCTCACATCCATACATGACTACTGGAAGAACCATAGCCTTGACTAGATGGACCTTTGTTGACAAAGTAATGTCTCTGCTTTTTAATATGCTGTCTAGGTTGGAGAAGGAAATGGCAACCTACTCCAGTGTTCTTACCTGGAGAATCCCAGGGACTGCCGTCTATGGGGTCGCGCAGAGTCAGACACGACTGAAGTGACTTAGCAGCAGCAGCAGCTAGGTTGGTCAGTGTGAGTTTTACCCAGTAGCACCAACTCAGCATCCATAAAGAATTCAGCTTTTTGACATCCTTATATATCTTGGAGTAAATCAGTTCTTTGTGATAAGTGTGTAGACATTATATTTTAACTCTATTGTGCTGTATGTCCTTTTAAAGAATTTATTTTAATTGGAGGATAATTACTGTATAATATTGATGGTTTTTGCCATACATCATGAATCAGCCACAGTTATACATGTGTCCCCCCATCCTGAAACCCCTCCCACCTCCCTCCTCACCCTATCCCTCTGAATTGTCTCAGAGCACCAATGTCCTGACTCTTTACCAAACTATATCCTAACTCTTTTCCTCTCTAGAGCCTGACTCTGGTCCTCACTACATCCTGACTCTTTACCTCACTACATCCTGTCTCTTTTCCTCTCTATGGCCTGACTCTGATCCTCACTACATCCTGACTCTGTCTTCCAGTCTTGTTAATTTAAAAATATTTGCCATGGGAAAAAATGGACTACTAATATAAAATAATCCTTTTAAAAAAATATTTATTGACTGTATATTTCATTGAAACAATCAATCAGCTATTCTCTTTCCCAGATACTTAAATTTTAACAGGCTAATTTTAATAAGTGAAGAAGCTGCAGTATTTGGAGGTTTATTGGTCTGTCATATGTCAATCATTATTATTATTTTTACTCTGTCACAGAATGATTATCCAAATGCAATCTATGGAAAAGAAAAAAATCGGTTACCATGGTCTTATTGGTGATGGATAGAGAAGCCTGGCATGCTGCAGTCCACGGGGTCACAAAGAGTCTGACACAACTGAGCGACCGAACTGAACTGATGGTCTTATTAACGTGAATATAAACCAAATGACAGAGCTAACCTAAGAAACATATCACTGCATAAAAAACAAATCTTTGAACTTGTGGATCCAGTGGATCAATTTTTCCTGTCAGATAAAAGAATGAAGCAGTGATAGTGGTGATAAAATGTACCTTTGTCTTTCCTTGGAAGTAACTGGTAGCTTCAATTCCTGAAGCTCTTTTGTATCTACTCAATGTAATAAACTTCCTTTAATCTTGGATGATGAATAGCACCTTAATCACAGGTTACACAAATGGGCACTGTTTCTTTATGGTACTTGACTTCAATTCCTTTTCCTTTTGCCACCCTAGGCTTATTGACATCCATGGTTCATGATTTTTTGTTCTTTCAAATGCAAAGGCAGCTGTGCGGTGGGATCCTTTGAGATTAACTCAACTTCATTGCATATCAGAAGAAAAGTATGTTCACCTTTTGGAACTGAAGGGCACAGACAATAAAATGAGTCCCTTCATTTATTTGTTAGTAATCAAGAACAATTGTCCCCTTCTAGCTCCTTTCCCAGCTCCTAATAATGTGCTCTTTAGAGCCAAGTGGGCTTCTTTTGAAGACTTTCCTACTGATGGGAGGCAGTTGTTTTTCTCATCCTTACTTTCCCCCAAATCCAGAGTGTATCTTTCTACCAATTTAGACTAGTTCTACCTCTGAAATTCTTGTCAGAGAAGCAGGCTGACACCCTATCAGTGCTGTGCTGTGCCTTGCTTAGTCAATCAGTTGTGTTCAACTCTTTGCAACCCCATGGACTATAGCCCACCAGGCTCCTTTGTCCCTGGGATTCTCCAGGCAAGAATAATGGAGTGGGTGGCCATTCCCTTCTCCAGGGGATCTTCCTGACCCAAGGATCAAACCTGGGTTTCCTGTATTGCAGGCAGATTCTTTACCATCTGAGCCACCAGGGAAGCCCATTTGGTACTGTCAAAGTGAAAAGTGAAAGTGAAAGTCACTCAGTTCTGACTCTTTGTGACCCCATGGACTACATAGTCCATGGAATTCTCCAGGCCAGAATACTGGAGTGGGTAACCTTTCCCTTCTCCAAGGGATCTTCCCAACCCAAGGATTGAACCCAGGTCTCCCGCATTGGCTCAGAGGTTAAAGCATCTGCCTGGGATGTTGGAGACCTGGGTTTGATCCCTGGGTCAGGAAGATCCCCTGGAGAAGGAAATGGCAACCCATTCCAGTACTCTTGCCTGGAGAATCCCATGGAGGAAGGAGCCTGATAGGCTACAGTCCATGGGGTCCCAAAGAGTTGGACACGACTGAGCGACTTCACTTCTTCACTTCTTCTACATTGCAGACAGATTCTTTACCAGCTGAGCCACAAGGGAAGCCCATTTAGTACTGTAGTAAGTGCTAAATAACCATACTAGAAGAATATGTTCATATGCTTTATGATTAAATCATCATAGACAAGGTGCTGGTGCTCTCTATTTAATCTCTGCATCTGAGCTTGGATGCCTCTCCTCTTTCACCTTTCTAGGACCCCACACACCAGTTACGCCTACTTTCTTCCAGTTACGCAACTACATTTTTATCACCAGACTCCCTTCCCATCATTATTTCAACATTACTCTCACTCAACTTAATCCAAACAAAGCAAAACATAGCCCACTTTTGACCTATATTTCCCTTGCTGCCTTGGGCCTCCCTAGTGGTTCAAACAATACAGAATCTGCCTGCCAATGCAGGGGACACAAGTTCGATCCCTGAACCGGGAAGATCCCACATGCTACAGAGTAACTAAGCCTATGCACCGCAACTATGGAGCCTGTGCTCTAGAGCCTGGGAGCCACAACTACTGAGGCCACGTGCCACAACTACTGAAGCCCGCATGCCCTAGAGCCTGGGCTGAGCAACAGGAGAAGCCATGGTGATGAGAAGCCAGCACACTGCAACTAGAGAGTGCCCTTGCTTGCTGTGAGATAAAGCCATGCAGCAATGAAGACTCAGCACAGCCAAAAATAAATAAAAAGAAGATGAAGGCAAGACTAAATATGAGCAGAATCCCTAACATGTCCACATATTGTGATTTGTAGTAGTGATAATCTGTCAGGAAGGGCTAACCCATTTTCTTTCTTGAATGAGAGATCTAAGAAAAAACAATCTCTAGGATTCCTAATACTCCAGGTCCATAAAGCCAAGCCAGTCACACTTTTTTCTGTTCACTTTTGTTTTTGGTGAGGAAAGGGTTTTCTAGGAAATACTGAACTTCCCCCTAAAAATAGGCCAGAGTAAACAACTCAAACTTTAAATGCAATAATCTTGAAACTTTACATCTACTATTAAAAACAAGACAACGGGCCTGTGGCGTGAGAGCAGAGTACGAACTGCGGCAGCTGGAGTTATGGCAGGACAGGCATTTAGAAAGTTTCTTCCCCTCTTTGACCAAGTATTAGTTGAAAGAAGTGCAGCCGAAACTGTAACCAAAGGAGGCATTGTGCTTCCAGAAAATCACAAGGAAAAGTATTGCAAGCATTGGTGGTAGCTGTTGGATCAGGCTCTAAAGGAAAGGGTGGAGAGATTCAACCAGTTAGTGTGAAAGTTGGAGATAAAGTTCTTCTCCCAGAATATGGAGGCACCAAAGTAGTTCTAGACAACACGGATTATTTCTTATTTAGAGATGGTGACAATCTTGGGAAATACGTCGACTGAAATAAGTCACTATTGAAATGGCATCATGTGAAGCTGCCCATTCCACTGAAGTTCTGAAATCTTTCATCATGTAAATAATTTCCATGTTTCTCTTTTATAATAAACTAACGCTATCCAAGCTAAAAAAAAAAAAAAAAAGACAACGGCCAAAATGGAGTCACTTATGCTAAGCCTCACATTTTCTGCTTTCCCAGAAATAGAACCTTAAATGAGTCAGTCAGGAATTACCTTGTCCCCACTAGGGATATAATCTTCTTGATAGACCCCAACTACCGGCTAAAAGAAAGAGACCTTGGCACACAACCAATCCACTTTTTGCTAGTATAATTTCTCTGTCCTGCCCTCTTCTGCCTAGAAAAGCCTTTCATTTTATACAGCTCCTGTACAAAAGGGAGCTCCTTTTTACCATCCAACCTGCTAGATGGGATGCTGCTCAATTCAAGAATTGTTAAATAAGGCCAGGAAGATCTTTAAATTATACTCTGTTGAATTTTGTTTTTTAATGCAACTAATCTGAATGTCATTTTTTCCTAAGTCGTAAGTTTAACATGAATACTGAAAGGGTAATTGACATGATCTTTGGAATTTGCTTTAAAATATTCCAATTAAGGATTAAAAAAAACGGTTGGGAGTGGTGGTGAAGGCAGATGAAACAAGAATGAAAAATGCTGATAATTTCTGAAAGTCTAGAAATTTATCACCCCCTTGAGATTTTCCACCACAAAGTTTTAAAATTTTAGCTTTTTCTATTTTTCACTCTCTGATTTTTTTTTTTTTCCTACTAAAACCTGAGACGCTTGCCTGGGAAATTACATGGATAGAGGAGCCTGGTGGGCTATAGTCTATGGCATGTCAAGAGTCGGATAGGCCTTAGCAACTAAACATCATGGATTTGTCAGTTTCTGTTATGTGAGTACTGTAAGAGGCTAAATAATTAGAAGCATTATTTTTGATTAAAACAAAACAAAACCTGAGGGGGTTCTGGCCACAGGAAGAAAACAGCACAAGCAGTCCTTCGCAAACCTCTGCTTGTCTATTCGTGAATACACTGAATTCTCAGGGGACCCTCTGATCTGTTACACATACTTCACTCCAAAGGAGAGCGTTCCTATGAAACCTGTTGGAGGCCAAAATGGCATAAAGGGAGCAAGCAATTACCCTAGCACACGTCTTGCTAAGGCGATAAAGCACAGACGCTCAAAGACGCAGTTCAAAGCTATGGCAGGGAGATGAGTAGTTTCCCAAGAGAAAGCGTGGTGATACCACCTCAGCCTCTATCAAGGCTGCCGCAAAACAAAAGCTGTTATTTTCAATTTTCGTCTTTTCACATAAAAGTAAAAACAAACAAAAAAAATCACAGCTTTCTACTAACAAAAATAGGTACTAATGTGGGTCTTCCATAAAAGCTAAGTGGCCTGGAGTGAATTTTCCAACACCGGAAGAATATCTATATACGATTTCATTATAACTAATAAAGTTGGCTTTCCGCACATAACCCATGCTGGGCTGGGGAGCGTTATTAAATCTCAGCCGGCATCATCAATTATAACCAGAGTATCACAATTTCCTCCAGAAGCGGCGCTTTGGCACCTCACCTCACAAGGCGGAAGAAAGCGCCCGACTTCGGGCGTCTCCAGCGCGCAGCCCTCTCAGAACCGGAAGTCCTCTTCACGCCTCGGTTTCCACAAAGTGAAAGAACCGCCGGCGGGTCTGACCGGTCCCCGGCCCCTCCCTACCCACGGGCAGCCACGCCCCGAGGGCGGAGACCGGGCGGAGCCGCGAGCTCTCCTCCGCCTCCTCCCGACTCGCCGCTGCCCCCGGTGCCGGCGGCGCATGTGCCTGGCCACCCCTCCCCGGCCCTGGATTCCACTTCCTCTCCGCTGGCGCTGCCGCCGCAGCCGCCTTCAGGCCCCGCGCCGCCTCCGGAGTCCATGGCCGGGACGCGCTGGGTGCTCGGGGCGCTGCTCCGGGGCTGCGGCTGCAACTGCAGCAGCTGCCGGCGCACCGGCGCCGCCTGCCTCCCCTTCTACTCGACCGCCGGCTCCTTTCCCTCGGGAGTCTCGGGCCGCCGCCGCCTGCTGCTGCTGCTCGGGGCCGCCGCGGCCGCCGCCTCTCAGACGCGGGGCTTCCAGAGCGGGCCTGTGACCGCCGGGAGGCTGGCGGGCCCTCCCACCGCTGCCGCGTCCGCCGCCGCCGCGGCCGCCGCCTCGTACCCAGCCCTGCGCGCCCCTTTGCTGCCGCAGTCACTGGCGGCGGCTGCGGCGGGCCCGGCCCGGAGCTACAGCCAGGTACGTGGGTGCCGAGAAGGGCCGCGCGCCGGACCCTCCCCCGGCCGCGCGCCCGCGCCCCTCGGCGTGCGTCTCGCCGGCGCGCGCGGGGTTCCGCGGCACGCGCCGCACCCCCCTTCCGCTCCCACCCCCGCCCGCCCAGTCCTCCTATTGGGCCCCAGGACAAGGGACGCTTTCCCAGGCCTCGGGTTTTCTCCTTGTTTTTGTTCTCTCGAGTCTGTGGTCTGTTGGGCAGTGTAAGTGTGACTGGGGGTGAATGTTGAGGCCTTGTTTCCCGCCGGCCTATGGTAGGTGTTGTGAGGCGGTCTCCGTCCCCGCCGCGCGTCCCTGTCGCTCCCCGCCCCCCGGTCGTGAAGTTGGGAGGCTGGACCCCCGGAGGGTCGGGACTTTGTGTGTCGCCCGAGCACTAGGCCTGGGCGGTCCTCGGCGCACCTCGCGGTCCGCTGCTGCGAAGCTTTCCTCACTCGCGTGGGCTGGGTTGGTGGGGGGTGGGGGCAGAAGCAGGCTGGTCCCCGGCGCTGTCCTCGCTCTCGAGTCCCGGGGGAAAGGCGGGTTGCCCTAGTTACTGAAGGTCACCTCCGCCTCTTCTGACGGAAGGTCCTTAAGGACCGTGGGTCACCGCCGGTGGGAAGGACAGCTTGGAGACCGATATGGGGGGAGGGGGGCCGAGGAGAGGAGGCGTCTGGGGCTGATGATGACTTGGGGACCCAGGAGTGAGTCTACAGTAATTTACTTGTTTTTTTAGTGTGTACGGATTGCAAATATTTTGTACCTCATAGGATGCTTTCCTTCTGCTTGTTAACGTGGCGTCTGGGAAATGTCAGCACACTTTTTTTGACTAGCGTGTTCCTGACGCCTTGGGTCATATTTATCTTAATTCAGTTTGTGCTTCTCCTTGAACTTAGGGAAACTGGGAAGCTGATCAGCATGGCTGCTGTCTGCCAGTGGCTGAGCTAATGGATTTGAATCCGGGCCCAATAGTTTTTGCTGCCCTTTTTTGTAAAAGCTTGTGATGCTTATGGAATTCTGGGAAAAATGGGGAATGTTGTTTTGATGAAAAGAAAATAGTATGCTTTTGTGACCTGGCTGCTCTCTTTTTCTGATATTTTTTTCTGTGAATTTGGCTAATATAATGATATGTATTGAGCCTTTACTAGTATTATACTGTGCTTACATGTTGATTTCTTAAAATTATGTGTAAATCTTCGTGAAAATGATGGGAACATAAAAAAGCGTGAAATATCTCTCTTCAGTAGAGTGCAAGTCACTTGACTTAAAGCCTGTCTTCCCTTGTTGATAATCTTAGTGCTTGTTGCATTCTTACTGAATACGTATCAGGCCTCTGTTACACGTTTACATTTATCATTGACTTCTTAAAATTAGACAAGTTTTCATGTAAATGGTAGGATGGTTCAAAGGAGTCTGTTTCCTTAGCCTAGTAGAGTGCAAGTCTTAAAACCTGAGTCCCTGGTTATGGTTGTGGTGCTTGTTAGCACCTTGTTATGTTCCACTTTTTGTTTAGTCTGGTAAAATAGAGTTTTTTGGATGTGTCTCAAGCTCCAGTTAGCTCACACTACTGCTTTTGCAATTAATGATCTTTTCCTTATTCAGTTGCCCTGACATACCAGTTGACAGGTTAATCTTTCCAAGCATCCTGCTGACTTGTTGATTTATGCCCTCCTAAATGTCTTTTATTAGCTCCCCTTTGCCTCCCAGTTTAAGGACACACACTGAGCTTACCACTCAAGTCCCTCTGCTGTGTGGTACCCAGTTCCTTTTGCCAGCTCATCTTCTTTGGCTCCTAATTGCACCCTGCAGTTTAGCCAAATGCAATTATTGCTGTTTTGCAAATGGGCTTCTGTTCCTACTGTTTGTTCGCCTTACTTCTCAGACTGGACTGTCTGGCCTTTATATATTGCTCTCAGAATTCTAGCCTGCCTTAAGTGCTCACCTCATATCTTATCTTGATTCTTTTGTTTGTGCTCTGTTTTCAATTTCTATAATATCTTTTATTGTAACTATAACACTTAAAACATCTTGTCTGTGTCCTTGTCCTATGCTACATGGTAAGCTTTTTGAGATGGAGGCCTAGTTATGGCCTACTGTGCTTAGGTGTTTATATATTTGTCAAATTGAAGGGACCTCTCTTGTCTTGCCTTAACTAAAACACTATTAGGTGTAATTTAAGATTGATAAATTTAAAAACAAGCCTGGAATAAAGTTTATGTTCTGCCAAGCCATTAGGCTGTGTATGCTTCTTGCTTTAGGATGTGCAATGTAAGCCAGAACAGGATGAGTTAGATTTGTGAATTTTCCTGGCCTCTGAAATAACTAATTGTCCCTAAAGAATAACATTCAGAGTGTTTTTGTAGAAATAAACATTTGCTAAGTACGTTTTCAAGAAATATTTCTGCAATTCTTCATTTCTCTTGGAAGGAATCCAAAACTACCTACCTGGAGGATCTTCCACCTCTCCCTGAGTATGAATTGCCTCCGTCCAAGTTGGGAGAGGAAGTGGATGATGTTTATCTCATTCGAGCTCAAGGATTGCCATGGTCTTGCACTGTAGAAGATGTGCTTAGCTTTTTCTCAGGTATATTTTATGTATGTTTTAAATATGTAACTTTGGGACTCCACTGCAATCCAGTGGTTTAGACTTTGCTTCTACTGCAGGGGCACAGGTTCAATCTTTGATGGGGGGGACTGAGATCCCACATGCCGCATGGTGTGGCCAGAAAAAAAGTTTTCATTTCATCTGTGTAAAAGGTAGTCCCATAAAATCCAAGTTAGACTATGCTGTAGACATCTTATTTGATGGATGGAAATTGTCACATTCTGAGGACATCATATGTATATTATTTGCCATATATACCAGATTAAAGACCTTAAATATAGCAAACATTTTAATGTTAAAACTATATGGTGTGAAACCAGTTTTCTCAGAAGTTTTAATGTGTGCATAACCTGTTAGTGGAAATAGTGAGAATATACTTGAGTAGCTCTTTGTGTAACACATATATTTGTTGTTGTTGTTCCCTTAATAACACGTTTGAAGGTTTATGTATTTATGGTTGATTTTAAGCTTTTGTATCTTCCTGCAATTTTTAATTTTTCTGCTTCTTAAGAGGCTTCTAGAAGATGCTGACTTAAATGTTACGTGTTAAGTGAACATGTAATACTATATTAAGTACCTGATGTCCATTGTATTTACATCTTCAACTTGCTCCCAGTATAAGGAGTGTGCAGTTTGGGGATGTCTTTTCTTTAGCAATGAAAAAGAGGAAAAGTTAAATTATGTTGCAAAATTATTCTGATAGGTGATATTTTAGAGTTCTTATGGATATGGTCATAACAGAGAAGACACTTATACATAAACCTAACCATATTTTTATTCCTTGAATGATGTCAAACCAGTTGTAGGAACATTTGGAAGAACATATTAATCATATTTTGTGTCGAGCCTAGCCTGATTTGCCATTTACTGATCATGAGGTCATAAACTTACGTGCTAAGGTTTGCTTATCTTTTCCACATGGAACATTTAAGAGACTACCACCATCATTAGCATTTGGATGCCTTTGGTGCTGAGGGTTTGTGTAAGGAAAATGGCAGGCAGTTTGGATCCTGCTTCATTTTGTTGTTGGAAGATTGCAAATCTGATTACTTGTATTGATATGATTGAGCTAAAACTTTGATTTCTGGTTTTGATTGATTTTACTCACAAACTTTCAGACTGCAGAATTCGCAATGGTGAGAATGGAATTCACTTCCTCTTAAATAGAGATGGGAAACGAAGGGGTGATGCCTTAATTGAAATGGAGTCAGAGCAGGATGTGCAAAAAGCCTTAGAAAAACACCGCATGTACATGGGGCAGCGGTATGTGGAAGGTACGTGAAGTCATATTTTTGCTTTTTGGAATCATTACATTAAACTGTACTTTTCAAGGCAGTTTCATTTGATCCTATGTTAAATATTATGAATAGTGAAGTAGTTAGATACTATGAATAACCCTTTACCAAGGTGGGAAAATGAAGCCAAAAGTAATCTCTGTTTCTTGTCTGTAAAATGAGGATGTTGTCAAAGTTTACCTCTGATGTGATGTTACAGCTGGCTCATGGTAAACATCTGAAAATGTCATTTATTATGTTCACCAGAGAAGTACTCATACATATGTTTTTAGATTCTTATATAATCTACCCAATGTGATTATTTTTTAATGGATTCTTTGTTATGTGAAATTTGCATACTTTTTGTGTTCTTTTGCTTAGTCTATGAGATAAACAATGAAGATGTGGATGCCTTAATGAAGAGCCTGCATGTCAGATCTGCACCTGTGGTAAATGATGGCGTGGTTCGCTTGAGAGGACTTCCTTATAGTTGCAACGAGAAAGACATCGTAGATTTCTTTGCAGGTGCTTTTCAGTTATATAATGTTTGGGACCTCATATCATCTTCCTCCAGGCCTCTCTAGTGGCTTCATGGTAAAGAATCTGCTTGCCAGTGCAGGAGACTTGAGTTCAGTCCCTGGGTTAGGAAGCTCCCTTGGAGAAGGAAATGACAATCTACTTCACTATTCTTGCCTGGGAAATCCCATAATCAGGAGCCTGGCAGGCTAGAGCCCATGGAGTTACAAAGAGTTGGACACGACTAAGTGACTAAACAACAGCAACAGTCTTCTCCCTCAGTTGTTTCCTTTTGTCTTAGGTGAACGTTTTCCTAGTCAGTCAGTTCAGTTGTGTTCAGTTGCTAAGTCGTGTCTGACTCTTTGCAACGCCATGGACCACAGTACACCAGGCCTCTCTGACCATCGCCAACTCCTGGAGTTTACTCAAAATCACGTCCATTGAGTCGGTGATGCCATCCAACCATCTCATCCTCTGTCTTCCCCTTCTCCTCCCACCTTCAGTCTTTATCAGTGTCACAGTCTTTTCAAATGAGTCAGTCCTTCACATCAGGTGGCCAAAGTATTGGAGTTTCAGCTTCAGCATTAGTCCTTCCAAAGAATATTGAGGGTTGATTTTCTTTAGGATGGACTGGTTGGATCTCCATGCAGTCCAAGGTATTCTCAAGAGTCTTCTCCAACACCACAGTTCGAAAGCATCAGTTCTTCAGTGCTCAGCTTTCTTTATAGTCCAACTTTCACATCGATACATGACTACTGGAAAAACGATCACTTTGACTAGATAGACCTTTGTTGGCAGAGTAATGTCTCTGCTTTTGAATATGCTGTTTAGGTTGGTCATAGCTTTTCTTCCAAGGAGTAAGCGTCTTAATTTCATGGCTGCAGTCACAACCTGCAGTGATTTTGGAGCCCAAAAAAATAAAGTCTGACACTGTTTCCACTGTTTCCCCATCTATTTGCCATGAAGTGATGGGACCAGATGCCATGATCTCAGTTTTCTGAATGTTGAGTTTTAAGCTGCTAACTTTTTCACTCTCCTCTTTCACTTTCATCAAGAGGCTCTTTAGTTCTCTTTATGCCATGTGGGTGGTGTCATCTGCATATCTGAGGTTATTGATATTTCTCCTGGCAATCTTGATTTCAACTTGTGCTTTTTCCAGCCCAGCGTTTCTCATGAGGTACTCTGCATATAAGTTAAATAAGCAAGGTGACAATATACAGCTTTGACGTACTCCTTTTCCTATTTGGAACCAGTCTGTTGTTCCATGTCCAGTTCTAGCCCTTGCCTCCTGGCCTGCATAGAGATTTCTCAAGAGGCAGGTCAGGTGGTCTGGTATTCCCATCTCTAAGAATTTTCCACAGTTTATTGTGATCCACACAGTCAAAGGCTTTGGCATAGTCAATAAAGCAGAAATAGATGTTTTTCTAGAACTCTTGCTTTTTTGATGATCCAGCGGATACTGGCAATTTGATCTCTGCTTCCTCTGCCTTTTCTAAAACTAGCTTGAACATCTGGAAGTTCATAGTTCATGTACTGTTGAAACCTGGCTTGGAGAATTTTGAGCATTACTAGCGTGTGAGATGAGTGCAATTGTGTGGTAGTTTGAGCATTCTTTGGTATTGTCTTTTTTTGGGGTTGGAATGAAAACTGACCTTTTCCAATCCTGTGGCTACTGCTGAGTTTTCCAAATTTGTTGGCATATTGAGTCCAGCACTTTCACAACATCATCTTTTAGAATTTGAAATAGCTCAATTGGAATTCTGTCACCTCCACCAGCTTTGTTCACAGTGATGCTTCCTAAGGCCTACTTGTTTAGGGGGGAAGTCTTCATTTGGAGTTCCAAAATTTATAGATTATATAAGTATTTTGACCATTCATGCTGATCTTTGAGGGTGTCATATTTAAAAGTGATTTCACATGAAGCTTTTATTTTTTTCTATGAGGAAAACAGTCTTTCATAAAAGTGGCTATATTTGTCTAAGACAGCAGTTTATATGATTTAAAAGCATTATTATCTAATTCTTAGCAGTAAGATATGCATCGCAGTGATGTTAGTCTAAATTTCTAGTTCACCTAATGTGTAATTAATGGCAAGAAAAAAAAAGAGAGTTGTGTGTTCTAAATGGACTTCTTGGACCCTAAACATTCTGGGAATAGGTGGGTGTTACTGGCTTTTGACTGCATAATAATTTTCTTCCCTTTAGGCAGGTATAGGCTTTGAGACTGGCAAACTAGCTGCACAATTTTTACTAATAAAATTATAAAAGAAATTTTTAGTATGTGATTGAATGTATTAAGTTATAAGACTAAAAAAGCTCCTGTTAGCAGCACTAATTTGTAATAATTTTTGGATACCTAGGACTGAATATAGTAGACATTACTTTTGTCATGGATTATAGAGGGAGAAGAAAAACAGGAGAGGCCTATGTGCAGTTTGAAGAACCAGAAATGGCCAGCCAAGCCCTTTTGAAACATAGGGAAGAAATTGGCAACCGGTGAGTGATGCAGATAGTAATGATGTAGAAAGATCAAACCTTGGGTCATTTTGATAAACACAGTGTAACATGACTGTGAAATTATTTCAATACAGACATGAGCTGTCAAATGTCCATCACTTAGATGAATAAATTGTTAACATCTGTTATATTTGCTGCATCTGTTTTTTCAGTTATGTCTTTTTTTTTTAACATGATCTCAATATTTATTATCTAATGCCAGTCCGTAATCACATTTTCCTATTTATACCCAAAGTATCCTTTTCTAGTTGCCTTCTTTTTCCCCACCAAAATCTAGACATGGTCCACAGGTTGCATTTGATTATTATGCTTCCAGTTCTGTTAAGTTTGAGCAAATCCCCTTTCCCTTTTTATTCCCTACTTTTTTAAATTTTTTTTTCCCCATTAGGCCATGCCACGTAGCTTGTGGGATCTACGTTCCCCAATTAGGGATTGAATCCACGTCCACGGCAATAAAACACTGAGTCCTAGCCACTTGACACCAGGGAATTCACCCACCCACCCCTTTTAAAATCCAGTTGGCTTTTGAAGAAATTGAGTCAGTGGTCCTGTATAGTGTCTCACATTCTGTATTTATATTTTTGCTTCCTCATGGTGTCCTTTAACTTACTCCTTCGTATCCTGTGTTATTTCCTGATAACTAGATGTTAAAATCTTGGATTTATTCAGGTTAACATTTTGATATGAATACTCTATAGAGACTTCCCAGGTGCTCAGTGGTGAAGAATCTGCCTGCCAATGCAAGAGATGTGGGTTCTATCCCTGGGTTGGGAAGATCCATGCTAGAGAAGGAAATGACAACCCACTCCAGTATTCTTGCCTGGAAAATTCCATGGACATGAACCTGGTGGGCTAGAGTCCATGCGATCACAAAGAGTTGGACACAACTAAGCATGAGCACAATAAATCTCCTTAGTAAATTTAAGAAATGTTGCCTATCTAGGTCTAAATGAAGATGACTCCTATAAGCTGGAAAAACATTGTTCAGAAAAAGGAAACTGGTTCCTGAATTTAATAGTTCCACAGCCATACAGAAAGCAAGTTAGAACTGACATTTAGTTTATGAATTCTCCTTAGCCTCTAGTTAAGTCCTGAGGCAGGTTAGCTCCTCATATACAGTGAATTTTAATGTCTTGGCAGATATGATGAATTTTCACAGAAATGATTTGTAAGACCTCAAGAGATTATTAATCAACTGTATTAAATAACAAAACCTTTCTGAACAGATTGTTTTTATATATACAGTTGACCTTTGCATATTTGTCCTTGTGGAGTGAAATGGGGTAGAAAACATTGGTAAAAGGAAACTGTTATCTTGCGGAGGATTAAATCATTGACCTGGTCTGTTGAGAGTACTTTTTCATGGGCTAATGTCTATGTCCATTCTTACTTTTCTCCCCACTTGTTATCTTTGGACACCCATGTTTCTTGAGCTTTGGAAATATATATGCATATTTTATTTTAAAAGAGTTCACTATGAAGTTAATTGGTACCATTTGCACATTTTCACTTTTGTTTTGACATAGATATATAGAGATATTTCCAAGCAGAAGGAATGAAGTTCGAACACATGTTGGTTCTCATAAGGGAAAGAAAATAGCATCTTCTCCCACGGCTAAATATATAACTGAGCCAGAAATGGTCTTTGAAGAGCATGAAGTAAATGAGGATATCCGACCCATGACAGCTTTTGAAAGTGATAAGGAAATAGGTAAGGCTTGCCTCTTATTGAAATTCATTGGGTCTGCCTTTTATGTTTTGATATTTGTTAAAAAAAAAAACTTTTATGACCATGTTGTATGATACTAATAATATAGGATAAAGGGTATTGAGTTAAATATTTAATATGTTTTTGAGTGTAGTGTGTACTCTGAATGCACAGTCTTCCCTCAGTATTCATAGGGGATTGGGTCCAGGACTCGTCATGGATACCAGAATCCATGAATGCTCAAGTCTGATAGTCAGCCCTCTGTATCCAGAGGTTCCACATACAGGGTATGAAGGGTTGACTGTACAGGCTGAAGGTACAGGTTTTTAAAAACTTTACTTATTTTTTTGTAGATTCTGTGTCAAAAGCCAGGTTTCACATATATAACAAAAAGAAGTAAGTTTGTCAGCATTTTAAACTTAAGTTGGGAAAAGATGTATGTAAGAGAGCAGGATTGTTGACAAAGGAAGGAATATTGTCTGTCTCTTTAATTATTCCTTTGATTCTTAATCCCAAAACAGTGTTTAGAATCTTGAAAGTTTGATAATACGTTCTAAGTTTGTGCCCTAGAACTATCCCGTTACCATATTTTTTTAAGTGATTATAACCCAGGAAATTTCTCTCCTATATTTTTCATTCATAATTGTTTTTCCTTCTCTTTGTTGTTAGAAAAAGATACGTTCTTTATAATCTGGTAATGGTTTGAGACACTAAATCCTTATAAGTGTTCAGGTGATATCTGTTAGGTGGGGGAAATTTCAGATGGTTGGCTTTTAAAATGGAAGCCCTCTTCCTTACTATTTGAAGAGGAATTGAGGATTTTGAAATTAAAATCATTCATAATTTCAGTCTGCTAATAACTCTGAAGCTTTGATGTTCCTGACAGAGCTTTTTGTTCCACTTCTCAGAGTCGCCTAAAGAGATGTCAGAAAAGCTTCCAGAGGCTGTTGATTTTGGAACTACGTCTTCACTACATTTTGTCCACATGAGAGGATTGCCTTTCCAAGCCAATGCCCAAGACATTATAAATGTGTGTGGCAGTAAGATATCCAATCTCAATAGCTTTGAATAACAGTTCTGAAGTTTTGAACTTCTGTTTGGGCTCAGAGGGTATATATTCTGCCTGCAATGCAGGAGACCTGGGTTCGATCCTTGGGTCGGGAAGATCCCCTGGAGAAGGAAATGGCAACCCACTCCAATATTCTTGCCTGGAGAATCCCATGGACAGAGGAGCCTGGTGGGCTACAGTCCACAGGATCGCAAAGAATCGGACACGACTGAGCGACTTAACTAACTTTAACTTGGGAAAGGTAGAGCAAGATGGCATCTCCATGATTCTGGAAGCTTGTTTTATTTTCATTGGCTGAGAAGTGTGGGTTTTATTACATTTTAAAGTCATTATCTATAATGCATAAAACGATTTTACAGATGTAGAATAATATGTATAGGTTTAGTATTCAAAGTAAAAAGGCTTGGTTTTCTCTAAATTAGTTCAGTCAGTTAATTTTTGAGTTTAAAAAAAGACCCAGAGCTTTTCTCACATTGTAATTATCTACTAGACATGAATCTACTTCTCCTAAATCCCTGGAGCTTTCAGTAGACCNCATATAACCTTCTTGCATCCAGCTTCCCTGGTTTTTGAGAAAAGAAATTTTAAAAGTGTTTTTATTTTATGATAGATACTATATGAAATGAAAAGATACGAAACAACAAAGTACTTACTGAGTTTCTGAACTTGAGCATGTATACTTAAGGTAGATCCAAAGCTGGAGCCTTCAGTTATCAGTGCATCACCAGAATTGTCATTATTTCAAAAAGCCTGATACAAATCATATCTTCACTCAAATGAAGGTTGCACAGTCTCATTAAAGAATTGCTTTCTGTTGCTTTGATTTGGAATATTAACCACTCAGTGTGGTAGCTCTGTTTAGGTGGTGCTGGTAAGAAAATGATTATTAGCTGCATGTCTGATTGAAACATGGTAAAAATGAATGATTATTAAAAAATGAAGTATTTTTGATGGGTGATTTTTTAGAAACACAGAAGGATGTGTGTGGGAGGAATAATAAAAGTAGTCTTTGTTGGTATAAAGGAAAGTTTGAAAACTATTTGTATATTATTGTATTTATAGTGTAAGGTCTCTGTGAACAGATATTTGAAATATAACCTTGAGTTCTAAGAAGATCAGAAGAGCCAAATGAAGTGGTAGATGTATAATTACATAATTGCTTAAAGAGATTTCCTAAAAATAAATTTATTAGATGTATGAATTAGAGTCTGAAAGAAAAGTGCAGGGCCGCCAGACTTATAGAAGTTGGACCTAGTAACATTATGTTCCTTTTGGCTCTCTTTGTTTAGTTTTTTGCTCCATTGAAGCCTGTTAGAATCACCATGGAATACAGTTCCAGTGGGAAGGCCACTGGAGAAGCTGATGTGCACTTCGATACCCATGAGGATGCTGTTGCAGCTATGCTTAAGGATCGGTCCCATGTTCGTAAGTGCCGCCCATGATTTTTGTTATCAATTTTGACAACAGATCCCTTTTTCTGTTGTAGAGTTTACTCAGAAGTCTTTCATGGGGGAACTGTATTCTGCTAATACTATTAAATAAATGTAAAGAAGACAGAACTCCACCTTATAATGAGAAGCATTTATTTGTCTATTTACTATTCTGAATATTTCTATCCACAGTTAGGTTTTGTTTTGTTTTTGTTTTTAACTAAGGAAAGGATGGGACAGAGGGTTTGAATTGCTGGCTAAACTAAAAAAAATGGCTACAGTATTACTTCTGCCTTTGTAACTTTTTAAAAATGGACCCTTTTATGTTATTCTCAGACCATAGGTATATTGAATTGTTCCTGAATTCATGTCCGAAAGGAAAATAAAACTTCAAAGGATTCCAGATAATGAGGTAAATTTAACAGGTAGAATTGTGGAAATTATTTTCAGTTGATAAATTAATCATTAACTCACTAATTTGAAATATGTAAAACCATTCTCTTTTTAATAAAGATCAAACTAATCATGATTGAAGCCTCACTATAAGAAATGAAATTCTCCTGGGAAATAGAATTCATTATGTTCGTACAGTGGCTTGATTTTCCCATTAGAATCTCTTTGCATCATTCCCAGCATTCATCATGCTGTGTGCCTAAAACGAACTTTTCACCTTTAGTAGCTGTATATTATATTATAATACACTGAAAATGTGCCTCATATTAGCTTGTCTTCCTAAAAAATTGACTCACATTTTTTAGTTCTAAGGTACAGCCTTGTCTAACTCAGTGAAACTATGAGCCATGCCTTGTAAGGCCATGCAAAATAGACGGGTCATGATGGAGAGTTCTGACAAAATGTGGTCTATTGGAGAAGGAAATGGCACACCACTTCAGTATTGCCCCGAGAACCCCATGAACAGTATGAAAAGGCAAAAAGATATAATACTCAAAGATGAATTCCCCAGGTCAGTAGGTGCCTGTATGCTGCTGGAGAAGAGTGAAGAAATAACTTGAGAAGGAATGAAGAGACCAGATCCAAAGGAAAAACAACACCCAGTGGTTGATGTGACTGGTGGTGGAAATAAAGTCAGATGTTGTAAAGAACAATATAGCATAAGAACCTGGAATGATGGCAAGAGTGAACATTGACATTTTAGGAATCAGTGAGCTAAAAATGGACTGGGATGGGTGAATTTAACTCCAGTAGTCATGTATGGATGTGAGACATGGACTATAAAGAAAGCTAAGTGCCCAAGAATTGATGCTTTTGAACTATGGTGTTGGAGAACTCTTGAGGGTCCCTTGGACTGCAAGGAGATCCAACTAGTCCTTCCTAAAGGAGATCAGTCCTGAGTGTTCGTTGGAAGGACTGATGTTGAAGCTGAAATTCCAATACTTTGGCCACCTGATGTGAAGAGCTGACTCATTTGAAAAGACCCTGATGCTGGGAAAGATTGAAGGCAGGAGGAGAAGGGGAGGACAGAGGATGAGATGGTTGGATGGCATCACCGACTCAATGGACGTGAGTTTGGGTAAACTCCAGGAGTTGACGATGGACAGGGAGGCCTGGTGTACTGTGGTCCATGGGGTTGCAAAGAGTCGGTTACAACTGAGCAACTGAACTGAACTGAACCATTATATCTACCACTGTGGGCAAGAATCCCTTGGAAGAGATGGAATAGCCCTCATAGTCAACAAAAGAATCTGAAATGCAATTCTGGGGTGCAGTCTCAAAAATGACAGAATGATCTCTTGTTTGTTTCCAAGGCAAGCCATTCAGTATCACAGTAATCCAAGTCTGTGCCCCAACCAGTAATACTGAAGAAGCTGAAGTTGAATGGTTCTATGAAGACCTACAAGACCTTCTAGAACTAACACCCAAAAAAGATGTTCTTTTCATCATAGGGGAATGGAATGCAAAAGTAGGAAGTCAAGAGATACCTGGAGTAACAGGCAAATTTGGCCTGGGAATGCAAAATGAAGCAGGGCAAAGGCTAACAAAGTTTTGCCAGAAAACACACTGGTCATAGTAGACACCCTCTTCCAACAACACACGAGAAAACTCTATACATGGATATCACCAGATGGTCAATACTGAAAGCAGGTTTATCCTTTGCAGCCAAGATGGAGAAGCTCTATACAGTCAGTGAAAACAAGATCAGAAGCTGACTGTGGCTCAGATCGTGAACTCCTTATTGCCAAATTCAGACTTAAATTGAAGAAAGTAGGGAAAACCACTAGACCATTCAGGTATGACTTAAATCCCTTATGATTATACAGGGGAAGAGACAAATAAATCAAGGGTTTAGATCTGATAAGAGAGTGCCTGAAGAACTATGGACAGAGGTTCATAACATTGTACAGGAGGCAATGATCAAGACCAGCCCCAAGAAAAAGAAATGCCAAAAGACAAAATGGTTGTCTGAGGAGGTCTTACAAATAGCTAAGAAGAGAAGTGAAAGGCAAAGGAGAAAAGGAAAGATATACCTATTTGAATGCAGAGTTCCACAGAATAGCAAGGAGAGGTAAGAAAGCCTTCCTAAAGTGATCAGTGCAAAGAAATAGAGGAAGACGACAGAATGGGAAAGACTAGAGATCTCTTCAAGAAAATTAGAGATACCAAGGGAATATTTCATGCAAAGATGGGCACAATAAAGGACAGAAACAATCTGGACCTAACAGAAGCAGAAGACATTAAGAAGAGGTGCCAAGAATACATGGAAGAACTATATAAAAAATATCTTCATGACCCAGATAACCACGATGATGTGATCACTCACGTAGAGCCAGACATCCTAGAATGTGAATTCAGGTGGGCCTTAGGAAGTGTCACTGCAAACAAAGCTAGTGGAGGTGATGGAATTTCAGTTGAGCTATTTCAAATCCTGAAAGATGATGCTGTTAAAGTGCTGCACTCAAGGGGATATGTCAGTATATCCATGTCACATATGGAAGCAAATGTGGAAAACTCAGCAGTGGCCACAGGACTGGAAAAGGTCAGTTTTCATTCCAATTCCAAAGAAAGGCAATGCCAAAGAATGCTCAAACTACTGCACAGTTGCACTCATCTCACATGCTAGTAAAGTAATGCTCAAAATTCTCCAAGCCAGGCTTCAGCAATACGTGAACCGTGAACTTCCTGATGTTCAACCTGGTGTTAGAAAAGGCAGAGGAGCCAGAGATCAAATTGCCAACATCCGTTGGATCATCAAGAAAGTAAGAGTTCCAGAAAAAATCTGCTTCCGCTTTATTGACTATGCCAAAGCCTTTGACTGTGTGGATCACAACAAACTATGGAAAATTCTTAGAGGTGGGAATACCAGACCACCTTACCTGCCTCTTGAGAAATCTGTATGCAGGTCAGGAAGCAACAGTTAGAACTGGACATGAAACGACAGACTGTTTCAAAATTGAGAAAGGAGTACATCAAGGCTGTATATTGTTACCCTGCTTATTTAACTTACAGAGTACATCATGTGAAATGCTGGACTGGAAGAAGCACATGCTGGAATCAAGATTGCTGGGAGAAATATCAATAACCTCAGATATGCAGATGACACCACCCTTACGGCAGAAAGTAAAGAACTAAAGAGCCTTTTGATGAAAGTGAAGGAGGAGAGTGAAAAAAGCTGGCTTAAAACTCAACATTCAGAAAACATCATGGCATCTGGTCCCATCACTTCATGGCAAATAGATGGGGAAGCAATGGAAACAGTGTCAGACTTTATTTTGGGGGGCTCCAAAATCACTGCAGATGGTGACTGCAGCTGTAAAATTACAAGACGCTTGCTCCTTGCAAGAAAAGCTATGACCAACCTAGATAGCATATTCAAAAGCAGACACATTACTTTGCCAATAAAGGTCCATACAGTCAAAGCTGTGGTTTTTTCAATAGTCACGTATGGATGTGAGAGTTGGACCATAAAGAAAGCTGAGCACTGAAGAATTGTGCTTTTGAGCTGTGGTGTTAGAGAAGACTTGAGAGTCCCTTGGACTGCAAGGAGATCCAACCAGTCAATCCTAAAGGAAATCAGTACTGAATATTTACTGGAAGGACTGATGTTGAAGCTGAAACTCCAATACTTTGGCCACCTGATGCGAAGAACTGACTCATTGGGATAGACCCTGATGTTGGGAAAGATTGAAGGCAGGAGGAGAAAGGGACGACAGAGGGTGAGATGATTGGATGTTTTTAGCGACTTGATGGGAATGTGTTTGAGCAAGCTTTGGGAGTTGTTGAAGGACAGGGAAGCCTGGTGTGCTGCAGTCCTTGGGATCGCAAAGAGTTGGACATGACTGAGCAACTGAACTGAACTGAAACTATTTTTAAGGTGCTTAAAACAATACATTTGAAACCAGGGTGTATCATGGATTTATATACGTTTAATGTACTACTATTGTACATTAGTCGGACACGACTGAGCGTCTGAACTGAACTGAACTGAATGTACTACTGCTTTTCCAAAAATGGTGTCATGAAAATTGTTTTCCTAGAAAGTACATAGATTTCATAGAGTTTTATCTATGACAAATCGAGTAAATATGTTTTGATGTTGGTTCCCTGACTCAGTGCTATGTGGTATCTTTCCCTCGTAATTAATGTATTGTGATCATTTTTCTACATGTAGTGATGCCTTCCTTTAAAACATTTAACTGTAATGATTTCTTGAAAACACATGGGGCATTTCTTTAGTGTAGTCATAGGCCATTTTAGGATATAAAATCCCACAGTTGTGGGCCTTAAATATATTTACATTAGCTAAAATCTGTGTAAAATATGTTTCGTGTTCAGCCTTGAAAATCTGCTATCTTCCTACCAGGCTGCAAACACTCATGCCTAACTAATTTTCTTTACCTTAAGTTGTTTATTAGATAACTTGCAGTAAATCAGAAAGGAAAAAAGTATTTTATTTGTAGTTTTAATGATATGGGAATGTGTACAGCACTTTTTTAGTTGGAGTAAAAATATGCAACTTTTTTGTTTCATTTTCAGGATGAAGCAAGAAGCATTTCATTTGCACGTCTTTCTTGGACTTGGGATCTAAAGTTCCAGTTTTTTAGCAGCAACTGCTAGAGAAGCGATTTCAAGATTTTGGATTAATTGCTTAAAAGAAAAATTCCATAGTGGACTGTTCAGAAAAAATGATTCAGTTTAGGATTATGATAAAAACCTCAAATTTAGTTTTTTTTGTTTAAATTATCCAGGATCTGTTTTAAAAATCTGGTCTTTATTTTATGTAATTGAAGTTTGTTTTCATAGATGATTTGTGACCCAGAAGGCTACATATTTTTATTCAGCACTGTCCTTTAAAATCTGTCTCCCATTTTAAAAATTATCCATTTGAGGTTTTGGTTTTTGCCTATGAATTAAGAGATACAATGTAAAACTTTACATGAAATAAAATACTGATTTATTTTAGCCAAATGCTCACCAAAGCAAGGAAAGGTTTCAGGCCCTTGAACCATTATAGTTTTGCAGTTATTTTAATTTTAGATGTATTTGATTACTTAGATGGGGTAGGAATTAAAAAATCCAAACAAAATAAATACCACATGTTAGTGTAAATGACAATAATTTGGCAGTTTTATGTCTTTAGAAATGTTTTGCCTTTTTCAGCCTTGTGCTAAAGGCATTTAATATTGGTGCCTGTATGATTAAGGAGGGGATTATAGTCTCAACTTAAAAGTTGTCTAACCCATCCCTTCCTCATCCCAGTGCCCGCCCCCAAATCATCTTGTTTTGATTTTTGGGTAAACCTTAAGGTGTGTGTTAGTCTAAGAACTGTGAAGTGACATGTCATAACAGTCCTGACATGTAAGGACATTAATGGCTTCACTTGAATTTAAACCAGCTCTAAGTAGGAAAAAAATCTTGTCTCCTCATTTGCTTTTTCAGTGGGGTAGCATATCCCATATTTTAGAACAAGTAGGGGTGCCTTGCTTAAATAAAAATAGCATTTAATGTATAATTGTGTGAAAGGTTTATGGGTAAAGCTGTATTTCTGTCACATTGTGGCAGTACCTTCTGCTTTAATATTAAACAGCTTGTTATTTAAATACTGGATCAAATTGGCTGGCTTCAAACTGTAGTCATTAATAAACTAACTTTATGTGCACCTGTGTAGGAGAATCAAAGTTCTGTATAGTTTCTTTGCCTTGTTCCTCTTCTCAGGGTGACAACTGTCACGTGGTTACCAAGAGATGCAGTTCTAGTTCTTAAAGTTGAATTAGCCCAGATTTCTGAGAGGTGGATCTGAAAGAGAGATTATGCCTTCTCTCACTTAAAACCTAACCATCTTCGAATACCAGCTAAGATGAAATCGCTGTACTGTAAGTAGTCAATAAATGAAGACTTGTTTCAGGCTGAAGATTACCTAAGAGTATTTATTTTGGAGTGTGTGAATCAACCTAATATATTTTTGTTACATCAAGTCCTGGTCTATTAATATAAGAAGAAATGGTTAATTTTTAGTTGTGTTTGTTTTTATCATCCTGTAAGAATGTGATTCAATCAACCAGCTTAACATCTTCCATGTTACTACCTAGATAGAAATGTATTTTCATATGTGGTTGAGTGTACTGAGCTATGTGAACTGGTGTCTATAGCTGTATGAGCTATTAGAATATGATCTTTTCTCTCTCTCTGTACAACTCTTAGAAAAGAATGAGAGCAAAAGCATTAACATGTTCTGTGGTGGGTAAGCTTGAAGGGGTATATCTTTTACTGTACTAGTGGCCGAGTTCTCAAAAAGAAAACTGGTGTGCATTCTTGGGTCATCTCATGAATTCATGTAATACTTTTCAATACTCCTTTTAATAGGTTATTGCTCATAATTTATGTTAGTAAGTAATAGTAATTGACAAGGCAAATGTAGTGCAGGAAAGAGAAGAAAAGCACATAATAGAATAAAAGTAATTTTTATTTTTATCCAATCTAAAGACATACTCCCCCTGCCCCCCTCAAAATGTGACAGAACTGGTTTGTGGATCATCATTTTCTATTGAAAGAATAGTGGCAGTGAATTTGCTCTTGGCTTTGGGTCCTTTGTGTCTTTATAATCTCCTCTGTGGTAAAGCTGTCAAAAATAGTGGATTGGATGTGTTGAGGTTTACCTGTATCCTCCTTTGGCCTGCTTAAAAGAATTACAAGGGGGAGGAGGCGGATACTGATAAGGAGCATATAGATACCAAGGGGAAAATTGCTGAAGACTGTGTTCTGATCTGATATACTCACTGTTAGCAGAGAGTGAAGCAGAACCGTTTTGTTTGTCCCTCTATGTCTGGGTGAGAGGCTTCTGCCAGGTGCAGAAGGAGACTGAACCCACTATGGAGTGAAAGGCTCTGAATCCTCCTCAGTATATCGTCAGTATGGCCAGGAAAAACCAAAAGAAAGCCACTGCTATTACGTGACATTTTGAGGAAGTGACCCTCCTAATTATTAGTTAACATGCTCTATTGGCATCCCCTGCCCTACAGTCCCTTAGCACAATGGTCTGCATCTTTTTTGGCACCAGGGACCGGTTTTGTGGAACAATTTTTCCACAGATGGTTTCATAATGATTCAAGGGCGTTGCATTTATTATGCTGTAACTGATCTGATAGGAGGGGGAGCTCAGGTGGTACAGTGAGCAATGAGGAATGGCTGTAAATGCAGATGAAGCTTTTCTTGTTTGCTTGCCTGCCTTCTGCTCACCTCCTGCTCTGTGGCTCAGTTCCTAACCGGAGTGTTCTGTGGCCCAGGGGTTGGAGACCCCCTGCCTTAGCAGATTCTCATTTGGGAGATTTTTCTCTGAGTTATATCCTATTTATCATAATTTAAAACATATTGTTACTTTGAGAATTTTCCCTAAATTAAGTGAAAGGGTTGACATTCAATTGATAGGACCTGAGTTAGTAGAATGTCATATCTCAGTAGTAAAGTGCCTAAGTTTCAGCAGTTTAGGAAAAAAAAAAATTGCTCTAATAGGAATACATTTTCCTTGCTTGAATTCAGCAGATTAGAAAATAAATCTCTGAAGTTTGTACTAAGGGAATAAAGTGCTATAAACATTTGTGTGTAGGTTTTTTGTGTATGCATAAGATTTCAGCTCATTTGGGTAAATACCAAGGAGTGTGATTGCTGGATCATATGGTAACACTATGTTTAGTTTTGTGAAAACCTGCCAAAATGTCTTCCAAGATGGTTGTACCATTTTGCATTTCCACCAGGAATGAATAAGAATTCCTGTAGCAACTCATCCTTGCCAGCATTTGGTGTTGACAGTGTTTTGAATTTTAGCTGTTCTAATAGGTGTGTAGTGATACTTAGTTTTAATTTGAAGGTCCATAAATTGCATAAGATATTGACATCCTTATATATATTTGCATGGGCATGTTGTCTTTGGTGAATTGTCTGTTCAGATCTTTTGCCCAGTTTTTTAGTTGGGTAGTTTCCTTACTGAATTTTAGGAAAAGGACTATAGGAAGATTTAATTTGGTTCTAAAGCCTTGATAATACAAGAATAAATAGGATAATTTAAAAATTTTGTGTTTTTACTTTTTGAAGGAAATAAAATTCAAGAGATATCAAAGGGTATACAGTGAACAATCTACTTTCATCCTATACTTCAGCTACCTAGTTCCTCTTCTCAGGCAACCATGTCATCATGGTTATATTTTCTAATGTAAACTTCCAGTGATTTTACTGTATAATAGGTGAATATCGGCATTTTCATTTATTTAAAAAATATACTACTATTTACCTTTTTTCCCCATTTAATACATCCTAAATATTTTATATTGGTACATAAAATCCTTTCTCATTTTTTAAAATGGTTATACAGTATGGATGTAATTTATAATTTAACCTGTCGTTACTGATGAATATATAAATTGTTTATAGTCGTTTGCTATTTTAATGCTGGAATGAATTACCTTGTATAAATTTAGGTCATTTTGTACATGCATAAATTTCTCTATAGGATAAATGGTCAGAGCATGTGTACTTGTAAACTTATATCTAAAATTCAGTTTCTATCTGTAGCTTGTTTTTTCTTAGTTTGCACTAGCAATGCAAGTTCCCATTTCTCCACAACCCCCTCAAACAGTGTATTAGCAATCTACTCTGCCAATCTGCCAAGGTTAAAAATAACACAGTGGTATTTTCTTACAATATAGAATTTCTTCATGTTTAAAGGCTTTTGGATTTTCTTTTGTATGAACTTGTCTTCGTAGCTTCTCCCCATATTTGTTTTTCTCTTATAATCCCCATCTACTTATCCTCATTAATTTTAAAACAGATTCAATGTACCATCATTTTTTCTGAATATATGTATATCCTGTATTTCTTTTTAAAAAGAGGACTTTAGGGACTTTCTTGGCTTAAGACTTGTGCTTCCAATTCAGGGGAGGGGGTTGAGTTCAAGCTCTGGTCAGGGAACTAACATCCTACATGCTGCTCAGTTCAGTTCAGTTCAGTCGCTCAGTCGTGTCCGACTCTTTGCGACCCCATGAATCGCAGCATGCCAGGCCTCCCTGTCCATCACCATCTCCCGGAGTTCACTCAGACTCACGTCCATCGTGTCTGTGATGCCATCCAGCCATCTCATCCTGGGTCGTCCCCTTCTTCTGCCCCCAGTCCCTCCCAGCATCAGAGTCTTTTCCAATGAATCAACTCTTCGCATGAGGTGGCCAAAGTACTGGAGTTTCAGCTTNTCCATACATGACCACAGGAAAAACCATAGCCTTGACTAGACGGACCTTAGTCGGCAAGGTAATGTCTCTGCTTTTCAATA
>SJYQ01002092.1:44552-94545 GCA_006410935.1 Redunca redunca | reverse complement strand
ATGCTATCTAGGTTGGTCATAACTTTTCTTCCAAGGAGTAAGCGTCTTTTAATTTCATGGCTGTAGTCACCATCTGCAGTGATTTTGGAGCCCCAAAAAATAAAGTCTGACACTGTTTCTACCATTTCCCCATCTATTTCCATGAAGTGATGGGACCGAATGTCATGATCTTTGTTTTCTGAATGTTGAGCTTTAAGCCAACTTTTTCGCTCTCCTCTTTCACCTTCATTAAGAGGCTTTTTAGCTCCTCTTCACTTTCTGCCATAAGGGTGGTGTCATCTCATATCTGAGTTATTGATATTTCTCCCAGCAATCTTGATTTCAGCTTGTGTTTCTTCCAGTCCAGCGTTTCTCATGATGTACTCTGCATAGAAGTTAAATAAGCAGGGTGACAATATACAGCCTTGATGTACACCTTAGAACTGGACATGGAACATGCTGCTCAACCCCCCCAAATTTAAAAATAATCATTACTCCTAAAAATACTAATTTCTTATCAAATAATTTCTTAAAAAGTACATTTGAATCAGGATCTAAGCAACAGTCCATACTCTGCTGTGGTTATTATGTCTCTTTTTCCTCTGCAACATGTTTTGCTGCTAAATCGCTTCAGTCGCGTCCAACTCCGTGCGACCCCATAGACGGCAGCCCACCAGGCTCCCCCATCCCTGGGATTCTCCAGGCAAGAACATTGGAGTGGGTTACCATTTCCATCTCCAATGCATGAAAGTGAAAAGTGAAATTGAAGTCACTCAGTCATGTCCGTCTCTTAGTGACCCCATGGACTGCAGCCCACTAGGCTCCTCCGTCCATGGGATTTTCCAGGCAAGAGTACTGGAGTGGGGTGCCATTGCCTTCTCCGGCAACATGTTTTAATAACGAATTTTAATAAAAACTTCAAATATTTGGAAAAATTGAATGCCTATACATACTACCACCTAGATTTTGGAACATTTTACCATATTTTCTTCATGTGTTTATGCATCCATCAATGCATTTTGTTTATGTGTGTCCAAGTTGTAGACATCTATACTTGAATCTTAAGCTTTGTAGCATCCATAGTATTAAGTAGACTTCTTATTCTTGGGGTAAAATGTACAGTGCAGTGAACAAATGTTACTTTGATGAGTGTTGATACATAACTCTAACCCAAACCCCTTACAAGCTATGGAGCATTTCCATCACATGAGAACATTTCTGCAGTCAGTTCCTTTTCCTCCGTCCTTTCTGGTTAGGATTTTGTTTTCACCATAGTTTCGCCTGTAAATGGAATCATTATTCTTATGTGAAATTCTCCCACTCTGCATTTGTTGAGGTTCATCTTTGTGTTTGAGCTCTTTGTTCCTTTTCATTGCTGAGTAGTATTTCACTGTATGAATATGCTCTAGTTTAATTTTTCACTGGTCTGGTGAAGGGCTGTTTATTTTTTGGCTATCATGAATAAAGTTGCTATAAACATCTTGTGCAAGCCTTCTTGTGGACCTACGTTTTAATTTATTTTGGGTAAGTACTTAGTGGAATATCCTGAATTACAAGGAGATGTTGATATATATTTAATTTTACTAGAAATTAACATACCCTTTTCCAAAGTGATCATTCTGTTTTAGATATACCAGACAATATGACATTTCCAGTTGGTCCATATCCTCACCATTTGATATTTCCAGCCTGTAATTTTAGCCATTCTCTGTGTAAAATTAGACTTACAAAAGGTTTTAATTTACTGTCCCAGTCAGTGATATTAAGCATATTTTTGTAAGCTTATTGACCAAATATCTTAAGTGAAACTGAAGTTCCTTTTTTTTGTTTCTTTTATGTTTCCCCTTCCATTTTATTTATTGGAGAAATGCTGGGAACCTTTAGAGGTTTCCACAGACTGAGTTTGAGTTTCACTGAGAGCCTTTCAGTGATGTCAAATGACTGCTATTGTGTGTGGTCTTTCTCTTAATTAAGTGGCAAGAGCCCTTCTTATAATGAGCTGGCTTTAAACACACCCTCCCCCGCCCCCTAGTTTGTCACTTTATTTGCTTTTCATGGCAGAAATTACGTGGTAGGTTTTTAAATCTCCCTTTTTATGGCCTCTCGGTTCTGTGTCAGAACTAGGAGGTTCCAGTGAAATGATTTTGAAAGCACCTGGTGATAAAGCATGAAGGTGTGTAGCCAAATTGACTCTAGGTTATGGACTACTCTGAGAAACTCAGAAACATCACTATAGTACATTTAAGAATAAGCTTTTCAAATGTTCCAGACTAAATCTGAAGCCTGTGAAATTTCACAAATATATTTAAAAACTTGTGATTCGAAAACTCACTTCGTTCTAACTGAAAGAGGCTCTCAATCTTGTTGTCAATGACGTTTGGAAATATAGACCAGAACTAATAAGGTGAGTTACTTGGAATTTATAGTAGGCTGGCTATAATTCCATTTCTTGCCCCCTCAAGAGAACAAATAGGGGAATACAGGTGGTAATGTTGGGCTAATTTTAAACCTCTAATTTACAAGAACAAACTATTGGTGACAGACCTTATAATTGAATATGAATGATACTGTTGTGCTGAGATGGAGAAGGAAATGGCAACCCACTCTAGTATTCTTGCCTAGAGAATTTCGTGGACAGAAGAGCCTGGTGGGCTGCTGTCCATTGGGTTGCACAGTTGGACATGACTGAAGTGACTTAGCACAGCAGCATTGTGCTGAGAAGTAGCATCCCAGGATGGCATGGTACTACGGCTGTCTGGAGACTTGAGCAGGTTTTTCCACCCTACCTGCCCATTGGAGGCCCGAGTTACCTTTATCAAGCTTACTTATATCCTCAGCAATGCTTACAGCTGGTCACTGGTTCTGTTTTTGACTAAGTTTACATTTCAAGGTGATACACTCTTTGAATAAAGTTTGTCTTGTATTATAGGTGTAGAACTTATCAGATGCTTAATTTTTGATTTCATAGATTGACATGCTTGCACAAATCTCATATACAAAAGTAATTAATGTGTTAACAAAATCAGCCATCCTCAGGAATGGTGAGAATAAAACAGAAGACCTTGATAATGGACAATCCCCAAGCTAACGAAAGTCTGACTCATTAAGATTTGACCCAGGAGAACATTTGGGGGTTATTAGGACGACTGAGTGACTTCACTTTCACTTTTCACTTCCATGCATTGGAGAAGGATGTGGCAACCCACTCCAGTGTTCTTGCCTGGAGAATCCCAGGGATGGGGGAGCCTGGTGGGCTGCCGTCTATGGGGTCGCACAGAGTCGAACACAACTGAAGCGACTTAGCAGCAGCAGCAGGCTAAGTTACTAGCAAGATGCTTTACTATAAATCAAAACATGCTACTTCTGAAATACAGTTCTTTAGAAAGGCCTGCATTTTCTGCTGGGCAAAGCTGAAATGAGGCTGTAATATAGACAGCAGCCCTGAGAGTTACTTTAAAATCAGTAGGCTATACCTGGAGTCCTTTCACAGANAGTCTGACTCATTAAGATTTGACCCAGGAGAACATTTGGGGGTTATTAGGACGACTGAGTGACTTCACTTTCACTTTTCACTTCCATGCATTGGAGAAGGATGTGGCAACCCACTCCAGTGTTCTTGCCTGGAGAATCCCAGGGATGGGGGAGCCTGGTGGGCTGCCGTCTATGGGGTCGCACAGAGTTGAACACAACTGAAGCGACTTAGCAGCAGCAGCAGGCTAAGTTACTAGCAAGATGCTTTACTATAAATCAAAACATGCTACTTCTGAAATACAGTTCTTTAGAAAGGCCTACATTTTCTGCTGGGCAAAGCTGAAATGAGGCTGTAATATAGACAGCAGCCCTGAGAGTTACTTCAAAATCAGTAGGCTATACCTGGAGTCCTTTCACAGAATGGTTAAAATTCCCTTTAAGAGTTTCTTACATTATTTTCCAATTTTCACTTTTTTCTTAAGTTTGCAGGTTTTTTTTTCATTAAGTTTTTATTAAAAAATTGAAGTGTACTTGATTTAAAAGTGCTTGTTTCATGTATACAGTAAAGTGATTCAGTTATTCATGTATATCTGTATGGATAAATATTATATATCCTTTTTTCCTTATAGGTTATCACCAAGTATTGAGGATAGTTCCCTGTGCTATACAGTAGGCCTTTGTTGGTTACCTATTTTATATGTAGTAGTATATATATATATATTAATCCCAAATTCCTAATTTTTCTCTCCCCACTGCTTTCCCCTTTGATAATCATTGTCTTCTATGTCTGTGGGTCTATTTGTGTTGTATTTTGTATATATTTTTAAGTATTTAATTGGCTGCATCAGGTCTTAGTTGTGGCCCTCGGGGTCTTTGTTGCTCCATGTGGGATCTCTAGTTGTGGAGTGCAGGCTTAGTTGCTCCGTGGCATGTGGGATCTCATTTATAGTTCCCTGCATTGCAAGGTAGATTCTTAACCACTGTGCCACCAGCGAAGTCCCTGTAAGTTAATTTTTATCCTTTTTTTTAGATTCCACAAATAAGCAGTATCATATATTTGTCTTGTATCAGTCTGGCTTACTTCCTGAGTATGATAATCCCTAGGTCCACCCTCGTAGCTGCAAAATGGCATTATTTCATTCTTTTTTATAGCTGAGTAATTTTTCATTGTGTATATATACCACATCTTCTTTATCCTTGCATCTGTCAATGGAACATTTAGGTTACTTCCATGTCTTGGCTACTGTAAATAGTGCTGCAGTGAATATTGGGGTGCATGTATCTTTTCAAATTATCATTTTTGTAACTTGACTGTAAACAAAGAGCCATGTGCTGAACTACAGATCTGATTTAAAATCTTCATGCTGAGGAAAATCCTCAGATTCTACTTGGAAATAAACTGCATTTAGGGAGTACAGTCAGGACTTCCCTGGTGGCTCAGAGGGTAAAGCATCTGCCTGCAATGCGGGAGACCTGGGTTCGATCCCTGGGTTGGGAAGATCCCCTGGAGAAGGAAATGGCAACCCACTCCAGTACTGTTGCCTGGAAAATCCCGTGGATGGAGGAGTCTGGTAGGCCACAGTCCATGGAGTGACAAAAGAGTCGGACACTACTGAGAGACTTCACTTTCACTACTTTCAGGGAGTTGTCAAGTTCTGTAAGGTCTGACCTATAGTTGCTTGGAGTATGAAAGCACAAATTTTTAAATTTAAATAAAGTTTATTTTGGAATAGTTTGAGATACACAAAAATGTTGCAAAAGCAGTAGAATTCCCTCTACATTTTATATTGCTACAACACGTTTGTCACGGTTAATGTTAATACATAACCATTGACTGAATTCCACACTTTGTTCAGACTTTATTAGCTTTTCCCTAGTATCTTTCATTCTAGGATCCCACATTATGTTAGTCTTTGTGTCTCCTTAACTCAGTTTTTGTTTTTGATGACCTGTTACTTTTAGAGTACTGGTCAGATATTTCGTTGAATGTCCCTCAGAGTTTTCTAAGGTTTTCTCATGGTTAGACTAGGTCTATTGCTTTTAGGAGGAAGAATACAAAGAATTATTCTCACTGCTTTCACATCAAGGATTCCTATTATCAACATGACATCACCAACCATGTGAATTTTGATCACAAGGCTGAAACAGTGTTTCCCTGGTTGCTATAAAGCCCGTTTATTTCTCTTTCTATATTCTACTTTTTTGAAGCAAATTACTAAGCACAGCCCATATTCAAAAGGTGGGGAGGTAAGCTCCACTTGTTGAAGGAATAGTAGCTACAGAAATTTATTGGAAATTTTCTTTGTAGGAGACATGATACTTCTCTGTCATTTATTTAATCTCATATTAATATGGACTCATTTATTCTCTGGGTAATACTCCTACATTATTTTGCTTGCATTTTTTCAGCTTTACCCACTGGAAGCTTCTAGTTTTTTCCTGTATACCATTGTAGCACTTCCTTACTTTTTGGTGTTGCAAGATGCCCCAGACCTAGAATCAGCCATTTCTCCAATGAATCCTGGTTCCTTTTATTGAAGAATGGTATTATAAACCAAGCTTTGGTTTCTGATGAAAGGCCGGGCATTGGATGTGCCCATTGCTACTGGGGTGTCAGCTTCTAGACCCTCTCAGCAGATGGGGATATATGTGTGTACCCACCCATATACATGTACATATCTGTTTTCTGTAATTGGAAAGCATGGTGTTTCACCACCATCCATCACCAGAACTTTTTCATTCCCTCCCCCCAGCTGAAACCCTATCCATTTCTCACTTCCCCAAGTCCTTGGTAACCTCTGTTTGTCTGTCTGTCTACTGTTTGTGAATTTAACTAGATACTTCACATAGGTGGAATCCTATTTGTCCTTTTGTGACTGGCTTATCTCACGTCAGGGTCCATCCATGTTGTAGTATGTGTCAGAATTTCCTTGCTTTTTAAGGCTGAATGTATCTACCATATTTTGTTTATCCATTAACTCATCAGTGAACACTTGGGTGGCTTCACCTTCTGGCTGTTGTGAATGATACTGGTATGAATGTGGGTATAACCCTGCTTTCATTTCTGGATATATATCCAGAGGTGGAACTGCTGTATTACATAGAACTTTTAATTTCTTTAGGAACTACCATTCTGTTTTTTGTAGTGGCTGTACCATTTTACATTGCCACCAACAGTGCAAAGGATTCCAGTTTCTTTGCAAGTTTTTTTTTTTTGACAAAGCTAACCTATTTTCTTACGTTGCTTGTGTTTTTGGTTTATCCAAAAAAGTCACCGCCAGACCCAGTGTCATGAATCTTCCTCCCCTTTAAGAATTTAATAGTTCTAGATCTATGTTCAGATCTTTGATCCCGTTTCAAGTTACTTTTGTATATGGTATAAAAGTCCATCTTAGTTTTTTTGGCATGTGCATATCTAGTTTTCCCAGGATCAGTTTTGAAAATACTATCCTTTTTCCATTGAATAGTCTTGGCACCATTGTCAGAAATCATTTGATTGTAGATGTGAAGGTCTATTCCTATGCTCTCTACTCTGATGGGTCATTATGTCTGTATGCCATTACCATACTGCTCTCAGCACTGTAGCTCTGTAAGTTTTGAAATCAGGAAGTGTGAGACATTTAACTTTTTTTCAAGATTGTTTTGGCTGTTTAGGCACCTCCTGAGGTTTCGTATAAATGCTTCTATTTCTGCAAAAGATACTGGGATTTTTGATAGAGGTGGCCACCTCATGCGAAGAGTTGACTCATTGGAAAACACTCTGATGCTGGGAGGGATGGGGGCAGGAGAACGGGACTACAGAGGATGAGATGGCTGGATGGCATCACTGACTCGACGGACGTGAGTCTGAGTGAACTCTAGGAGTTGGTGATGGACAGGGAGGCCTGGCGTGCTACGATTCATGGGGTCGCAAGGAGGCAGACACAACTGAGCAACTGAACTGAACTGAACTGAACACTGAATCTGTAGATGGTTGAGGTAGTATATCAACTGAGGGAATTTTTCAGAAACTAAAGCCTGTGGTCAGCGATTTTTATTTTGGCCGGCCCACAATTGTGTTATAACACTGTGGGTTATTACATTCAATAGTTATACCTGACATATCTGTAATGTCGTCTTCAGCACTGTGAGTCTCATTTTCACTTTGTGTATTAGAATCAGTCATTAAGGCTTTTTGTGTATAACATTCACATCATCTGAATCAACTATATTCTGAAGAATACCATCTTCTGAGACGCTAGTATATATGTCTCTTGGACAATCAAAAGTATCTGCAGAAAACCACAGAAAAATTCTTAGCTCAAAACTTCACAATGTGTCATCTTTAAAAGATTTATGCTAATAAACTTGTTTATAATATACGCAAGGTAGGAAAAAAACCTAACAGTAAAATGTGAATGATAATGACAAGCTGTATAATGATGAATCCTTGATCAATTTTACATTCTAAAAACTGCACAGTGATGTTAATTGTATCACTCTTTAAAAATGTATTTATATGTCTCTGGTCAGTAACATTTGGGTAACAAAGATGTATTAATATGTCTGGTCAATAATGTAAGTTTTCCAATTCATGAACATGAGGTGTCTGTCCGTGTACTGGTATCTTCTTTTGGCAGTGCTTTAGATTTCAGTGTACAAGTCGTTTGCTTCTGTGGTTAAGTGTATTCCTAATATGTTATTCTTGGTGATACTATTGTAAACAGTGGAAACCACAATTTTTAAGGAAGAAAGGCCTGTCATTAAGTCAAGGTATTTGGGACTTGGTCCCCTTGCTTTGTGGACATATGCACTAATAGCAAATCTCTGGAGCTTTGGTTTAAAAAAAATAACCGAAACACTAAACAGCTTATGTGCATTTCCAAAACAAATCTCAAGTGGCTAGTTATTCCTCCTTACATTCCATGTACAGAGTGGCCTCTTCAATTTAGTTCAAAACTAATTATAAAATAACTTTTGCTAATTTAGGATAATCCCCCCCCCCATTTTCTGTAGAACCTAGAACAGTGCTGACACATATCTGTAGTCAAAAATAAGGAAGATGGAGAATCACAAGCAACAGATATTATTTAAAGAGAAAAAATGACCACAAATGACATTGGAATTACTAATTTTATTTTTCCCTAGGACTCTTAAAACTTATATCCACCAAGTAACAGGTCAGACTTCTGGAATAACAACTTTGCTGGGCTGTCACTCTTTTCAGGAAACAGAATTTATCAAATATCATAGTTCCAGGATGTTTTCACCCCATAACTCTAAACCAGTTAACAGAATCTTATCTTCTTAGGTCTTAATTGGAATCAAACAATCTATGAACATGCAACATAATCAAAGGAGCATAGACCATTTCCTGCCTTCCCCTGCTGAATGCACATCTTTTTTTATCCCCAAAGGGTTTGTTGCTAAAAACTATTTTGAGTATCATACTTTCCAAAAAACCTGTCTACCAGTTCTGAATCTTGGCTTGGAATAAGGAATCCCTTATTCACAAAAGAATTTAACAAATATTCTCAGCTAATTATTCTCAGCCATGGACAAATTAAATTTCTTCACTCTACACCTGATATGGCTTTGCTTTAGTACTTCCTGTTTGCAAAAGTCAAGCCCTATCTTTAAAACCCCTTATAATTTCCGTGACCCAGAGAGGAGGGAGACTGGCTTGTTGCATAGCAGATTCTGAAAAGGGCAGGTATTTACTTTTGAGGTCACTAGGTGGAAAAATGGCAAACATTCTTCCTCCTTATTCTGATAATGAAAACGTGTAGACCAGAACTAGAAAATTCTGGTCCTAAAACTAGAATACATTATAATATTGTTTTAAGTACATTCAAAATTTATATTACTCTTTAATTTCTTTTCCCTGAGTTTGGGTTCACAGTTTGGTAGAGATCTTTTAAAGAAGAGGTAGGTAGTAGGGGTAAAGAGGAAATAAATGTTTATGTCTAGCAGCACCTGAAAGAACATGTAACCTCCATCATTTTAATCTCGGTTAACACTGATCTTTCCCTCTTGAATCTCCAAATATAATAAAGGGATGATAATTTTCCGTTTTATTCTTATTCACTAAGGACCCTCTCTCCTTTAACATGCAGCTCAGTATTAATATCACTATTCATAAAAATGAATAGCCCTTCCAAAGACAAGCTATAAGATCAATGCTTCAAAGTGAGGTTGTTTAGATTTAGCAGAGAGGCTCAAATGAGTAACTTTTATTCATACAGTCATTAGAGAAAACACGCAAATTTCCAGCACCGTTAACCACTGCCTTTTCTTCCTGGACCTGGTTTATTTAAACCATTCCTATCAACTCGAGTTGATTCTAAAGTCTGCTCTAGGGGATTTTGACATCTAATGTGGGTGGATACATTCTGGTCCAGATCTTGGCCTCCATCTTACGATGGACTGGTGGAATATTGTTTCATCAGATGCTCATGACAGGGATTGCAGACTCGCTCAGGCTTGATACTTGAAGGAAGAGGCAGTTCATTTGTTGAGCAGATGTTACAGAAGGTTCCTCTGCAGTTCCTACATACATTCTACAAAGAGAAAGCGAGGTCAGGTGGGTAACAGAAGAGCAGGGCATAAGTATGCATGGGATGCAGGAGGCCAAACATGACGTATGCTCAACGTCCAATAAAATTCTGGCTGAGTATGTGCTGTATGCCACACAGTATCGAACCAAACAACCTGTCTACAAAGTATACAGTCAAGTTCTTAGATCTAAATGAAGCATTCCCACAGAGTTCACATGAACAGATAATACACAAATTGTTTATCTTCAGAATATATACTTCCATTTATATTCACTTTTAGGTGGGCTAGTTCTAAAATTAGTTTGCTGTTATCTAAGCATACTCCAAATAAGGCAGGCGATGAGCTAGCCGTGGAAACTTTGCTGAGCATGAACTAAAAGCATAATTTCTAATACATGATGTGCTTAATGTTCTCCTGTGATGCTCTGCAGGCACATCTTTTGGGATATTAGTGTAGCAGAGCACAGCTGCCTGCCTCCTTTCTAACTCGGAAATTAATCTATTAAGCAAAGGCTTCCCTGATGGCTCAGTGGGTAAAGAATCTGCTTGCAGCACAAGAGACACAAGGGATGCGGGTTCAATCCCTGGGTTGGGAATATCCTCTAGTGGAGGAAAATGACAACCCACTTAAGTAAAATTCCCTGGACAGAGGAGCCTGGTGGGCTACAGTCCAAAGGCTTCCCTGATGGCTCAGCGGGTAAAGAATCTGCTTGCAGTGCAAGAACAAGGGATGCGGGTTCAATCCCTGGGTTGGGAATATCCTCTAGTGGAGGAAAATGGCAACCCACTTAAGTAAAATTCCCTGGACAGAGGAGCCTGGTGGGCTACAGTCCAAAGGGCTGGAGGCGACTGAGCGACTAAAGCATTTGGAGTCTTTAGTAGCCAAACTGTGGGACAGCATGTGGGTCATTATGGCCGTGTCACAAAGAGTGACAGGACAGTGCATACACAGCTCCAAGGTTCCCTATATAAAGGCTGTGAAGAATAATTTTCCCCATAAATAATGCTCCTTTCCCCCTAAACAATTCATCTTTCTGAGGGTGCAGTGGAGGTAGGGGGGAATCAATCTTATTTGAAAGCCTGGGAGGAATGTTTCCTCTGACATATTGCAATTACTTGGCAGGTCTCAGACAAGAAAAGCCAGAATTAGATTAGCAGCCTCTTCTGTTTCGGAACACATTTCTCTAACTACAACTTGCAGTTCTATAAAGGCAGTCCATCTTTATCTGTTTCTGCTAATTTAAGACTAGGTCATACTACAGTTTTGCTTGTTAAAATTTTAGCATGATCACAGACACTGGCACATAGATTGTAACGCAGAATTTGGACACGTTTCCATCTCCTCTCTGCACTTGCTCCTGACACTCATTTGTCTGTAACATTTCTCGAGCATCTGCTATGAACTGGGCACATATTAGATACTGGGGGATCCTACTGTGAGCAAGGCACAGATGTGGCCATCAAAGATGCTTACTCTTCCTTGCGTGCTTCCTTCACCCTGCTGACTCTAGAATGACAAGCTGGGAAGGTGCTCAGACAGAGACCCTTGAGGATCCAAAGGGAAAACAAGTGGTTTGGTGGAAAGAGAGCTTGTTTTCCTTTCAGAGGGTGTTTCCCCAACTAGTTCAAAGAATTCCCTTCCCTAACCTGTCTTCTCTGTTCTAAACAGGATGGAGTACTGGAAGGAGTGTAGACTTTGAAGCCGAAGTCAGGCTGCATCTGAGCTTTCAGGAACTGGGAAATGCACGTGACACCTCTGAGCCCAAGGCTCTTCATAAAATGATGACACAAAGGACACAAGCTTAACGAGACCAGGACTTCATGTACACTTTGTTCATTAGCCTTTTGTAATGAACAAATTTATACATTTGTTTATTTTAAATTATGTAGTAAATTTTGTATTTAATATTCTAATGGGGATTTACTGACATGACTTAATAGGACTGAAAATAATAGGTGCACACTCACTGCCATTCCTTTCACTTCCTCCCACTCTGCACTCGATGTGGTGAATTCCCTGTCAGCAGCAGCAGCTAGTCATGCAGTGGGCGTCCCTACGAAGAACCCATTTTTCACCATTACCTTTGTTAGGCCGCAGTCTTCCTGGCATAGCTGACAATACTTCTGTGGCTTTTCGGAGGGCAACGGCTGATCCTAAACCACACAGTGAGCCAGTTAGTCTCCCTTAGCCCCAGAAATATCAGTATTTTCAGAATATGCATTTTTAGTTACATAATTAATATAATCACACTGCAGACTATTGGAAACTAGAAAAACAAGTTACATATATATATATATATATATATATATATATAGTCTTACCACCTTAATACAACTCTGATAATATCATTATCCTTGTTGGCCTTCTTAATTTTTATAATAAACGTGCAATTTTACTGATATAAAGAAATTCATGTATATAAATAGAAAAAGCTCCATCCCTTTTGTATTATTCTGTCATGAGGAATGGAAGGGAGTAGGCTTCAGTATACCTAGTAAATAAAAGACTGTGGTAACTCAGACATAGTAGCATTTATCGTCTTTCTCGTGGAGTTACCACTATATATTGTAATGTATTTCTTAACTGATGATGTTTGCTTATTTTCAAGTGATCAAGAGGTATTTTTTTTTCTCTTCCTTTTATTTAAGGGAAAGCTAAGGGCAAGGGAGGTCTGGTGAGCTCTCTGAGGTCTCACAGTAAGTCAAAGAGAATCTCAAATAGGGAGTGAGCACTGCTGTTTTACTTAGTAAATTGCTCAAAACTGTCCTACTTGCTATGAGAGCGTCAGGGAAATCCATGTTTAGGATATTAAAAGGATGCGGCACAGAGACTTGTATGCATTCACCTACCTCCCTTGCTGCCCTGTTTACAACTAGGCAGGGCCCAGCCAACTAACAACCTAATTTTTTACAAAATGTTTTAGGACAGGAGACTCAGTTACCTGTTGATCCACAGGGTGAGACTGCAGCCTATAACAGCAAAGTAAAAACAGTAACTAACAGTGGCTTATATTTCCTTTATCATTTTAAAAGTACGGAGAAAGCAATACCATGGTTCTTTTATGTTGTTGGGACCAAAGTAATTATTAATGTTGACCTCTGAGGAGAGGAAATTTTGGTTGTTAAATCTATTACTAGGATAAGATCCTAGTTTCCTAGGTCCTAGATCCTAGGTTCCTTTTTAAAAATAGACTAGAGTTATATTTTGTTTCCTTCTTACTATCAAGAAAATAGTCTTCATGTTTCCCAACCTACAAAGCCCCAGTGGCTGAGGCCATGCATTTTAGTAGCTTTTTTTCCTATCTAGTATTATGGAAACCTGCCGATTCTCATATGTCATGTATTAGTCCCTTCTCCCAAGTTATCCATTTAGATTGAACTATTTCTTCATGATACCAGCTGAACTAACCCCAATTTTCCCAACTTGGAACAGAACTTATACAAGAGAAGCAAAGCCCACATTAAATTCTGGGGAAAATGGACCAGAGATCTATAATGATTCCAATTCTTTTCAGTTGAATGGCAGTGTGACCATCAATATAACCAGGTTGGCAGCAGTTCCTTGGACCACAATCCAAGGAAACTTGGGTATGTTTTAGGATGGCAGTTTTCGCCAGGCGAGGCCCTGGAAGCAGCTATTATTTAGTGCAGAGACAAAGGAAGACATGATAAAGAGAGGCAACTTGGGTCTCTGGGTGCCTCGTTTTTCTCACCTGTAAAGTAGGAGTGGATGATTAAGCTTTTGTAAGGAGACAATGAATGTGACACATTTTTTAAGCTGCAGAGTACAATACATATAGTACACTCATGCCTCCCGGTTTTCAGGTTCCACATCTGTGGTTAGTTAAATCCCAGAGGCACAACCCACAGATACAGCCCATTATGTTCATTGCACCAGGCCATTTTTTTTTTTTTTAACCAGGCCATTTTTTGTAAGAGACTTGAGCATACATGGGTTTTGATATCTGAAGGGGCTCCTGGAACCCTGGATACCAAGGGATAGTTATTGTATTGTCTCTTATTTCTAGGGGCTAAAATCAGAACCTGGCATATAAGACACTCCTGAAAGTAAATGACTTGATTTTTGTCTGGCATGAGCTGACTCTGAAAGGCCCTTTTAAGCCATGGTTAATTTTATGGTCTTATTCCTTCTCACAGCCCGTGCTGATCTGTAATGTTAGATGGACTGGAGTTTAAGGCTGGTCCTGGATCAGACCATGTTCTTTTGGGAGTAAAACTTAAAGGTACTGGAATCACTCTGTCCTTGGAGGCAAGGAGGGACTGTTTAGGCTAAGCACCTGCAAAATCATCCTACTGTTGAACTGTGTGATTTATCTTCTCCAGCAGCTCGTTTTGCTCCAGATGACATATTATCTCATTCTTAGGGCATCAAAGATTGGACAGATTCAGCTGCCAAAATGTATACTGTGTAGGTCTCACAAAACTCCTCTGTGGTATCTTTCCTTGATAAGAATCTTTTGTTATTGGTATCATTATAATTGACTTTAATTTTTGGTGCAGTGTTAGGTTCACAGCAGAGCTGAGCAGAAAGGATCCAGATTTCTTATATATTCTGTTGGACCTCCCACCTTTCCCCAATATCAACATTCCACACCAGAATGGTACCCGATGCTAACAGTTACTGAACCTAAACTGACCACTGTGAACCATAGTTTACCTTAGGGTTCTCCCTTGGTGGTGTACATTCTGTGGGTTTGGACAAATGTATAATGACATGTATCCATCATTACAGTGTCATAGAGTATTTTCACTGCCCTATAAAATCCTTTGTGCTCTACCATTTCATCTATCCATATCCCCTAATCCCTAGCAATCACTATCTTCATGGTTATGCCTTTTCCAGAAGGTCATATAGTTGGACCTCCTTCATTTTTTAATATAGTGGCACTGTGTAATGTTTTGTTGTTAAAGTAATTTGTTAAAAGTCAACTTCCTGGAAGTGATCCCATGTTCTTCAGTGAGCAAATGAGATGAAGAGTTAAGAAAAGTAAAATTAAACTGTTTTTCTCTTTAAGAGAAAAACATAAGGGAAATTAGGGAATTTATTTGAAACATAGCTGCCATTCACTTAGCACAAGGGGGAAGCAGGTCATGCTTAAGTCCATTAAGAACCCAGGAAATGCTATGATTTGTCTTTCATTCACTTGTCCTACTGATCCAGTAGAGGATCAGATTAGAGCTAATCTTTTAAGTGATAGTTTGGGGATTAACCGGGAAAGAATCAGAAGACAGCCTGATCACCTTTCTTTCTTCTGAAACTGACTAAATGGGTTTGGTTCAATATGTGTTATCTGGCTTATTCCTTATTCACTCTCTCTTTAAAATGTCTTTCTGGAATATTAATATTACAAGTCAGTATCTGATCTGAATCACTGCCAATGTATAAAAAAAGTTCCTTCTGTCCCACCACCCCAAAAGAGCTTAGTACTTTATTAATAAACACCTGTGGCTTTCTTCCAGGGGCTTGTTTAGTTTAACATTTTCCTCTTGGATTTTGTGCTTCCCATCCTGCCAAAAGAAAACAGCCCAGTTCATTAATTGTTCAGACTGCTAAACAAGTTTAAGCATGCAGACGTTTTCTTCTGTGTTGTCCTAGCTTGGTACAAAGCTAAGCAGCCTTTTTTTTTTTTTAAAGGTTAGGGGAAGAATTTAACTTTCAAGATATTTGCCTTTATTCTTTGTTCCGAGTAGTTTCTTAACAAATTATTTGGCTAGGACTTGCAACAAATGATTTTCAGAGTAGATATTTTCTTTAATTCTTGAGATTGAAATGAAATTCAGAATATATCCTATTTACTTACAAAATGGGCTCAAGGTATCAGTTACTTCTTAGGAGAAAACTCTGTTTCCTGGGTCCCAGGGATGATCCAACTTTGGCTCTCTCACCACTATAGGTGCTAGAGGTCTCTTTCCTAACACTATTCTCTAGAAGCTTCTACTCCTGCTCTTTAAACCACTCTGTTATTTCCCATTTCCCAAGCCTAGTTCCCTCTTTTTCTAATTTTCCCAAGAGAAGCACCTTGAGTATGCTAAACTTGAAATCTTCATGACTTGGAAAAAGGTTTACAGAAGCAAATCAACATTTAAGACAATTCTGTTAAAGGGGAATTCAGGATTAGGGAGGGATGGCTACCATATTATTAAAAATATCAGATACTAAACTAATGTTAACAAATTGAAAGGATTAAGATGGTCACTGTTGGACAGAGAAGTAAAGGTCAGGGAAGCCTGGTGTGCTGCAGTCCATGTGGTCACAAAGCATCAGATATGACTTAGTGACTGAACAACAATGAAAAGATGGTCACTGGAAATTATGGTTATCAATATCCTTTTCCAAATGAATTCATGTTAGAGTGTCCTAGAGGCAGACTTAGAATCAAGCCTCCGTGTGTTTACCCCAGCACCTGCCTACCACCTAGGTACTCAAGGCCATAGTAATGAAACGTGTTCCATAAGAGAAAACAGCCTGGTCCATCAAGGTAACCTCTAAAAATTAAGTAAAGGAAGAAGGGAATAACAAGCATTACCATTTTGGGTTCTGGCTTCTGGGATCCCTTTCCTGGGATGCTCCTGCTGTTTTGTAACCTTCTTTCTCTTTCCTGTTTTAGCTCTAACTCAAGATGATTCCTGGGATGGGTGGGAGAAAAAAAATGATGAAAATTTGGATTTCTGTACTGTTTTCTAAAGAATGCCAAACCCTTTTCTTAGAATTCAGTAATTAAATTTTAATACTTGATTAACAGCATCATTGATTCAATGGACATGAACTTGGGCAAATCCCGGGAGACAGTGAGGTACAGGGAGGCCTGGCATGCTACAGTCCATGGGGTGGCAAAGAGTCAGACATGACTTAGCACTTAGCAACTGAACAACAACAATAAAAACAACCATGTATATATGGACAGCCAGGTTTTAAAGTGCATGTGTGCAAACTTGCTTTAGTCGTGTCCAACTCTGCGACCCTGTGGACCATAGCCCACCAGGCTCATCTGTCCATAGGATTCTCCAGGCAAGAATACTGGAGTGGGTTGCCATGCCCTCCTCTAGGGGATCTTCCCAATCAAGGGGATTGAACTGGCGTCTCTTTATGTCTCCTGCATTGGCAGGATACATAACCATAATTTCCAGTGACCATCTTTTCTTTACCACTAGCGCCACCTGTATACCAGGTATATATGGACAACCAGGTTTTAAAGTAAAATACAATACAATAAAACCAGTAGTACTAGAATACATTCGACGTATTTAAGCTTCCTGAGATGATTAAGAATGTACTCTAGGATCTCCCAGTGCCTGTGGGCACTACTCTGAGTATTGACAATTAATACTAACTCTTAATGAACAGTTATGGTCAACTGAATGCTGGTAGGATTCACTGTAACTGAAAGATAGTATTTCTAAAATTTCAAGATACAGTATGAAAGCACTGACGCTGTAAGTCCCATTACATTTTAATTAGCTATCTCTTTACAGTTATGCAGTCAATCCCCAGTTACATCCTCAGCCACTAGTGTCCTTAGTAGCTGTGTACTTTTATATCCAACAACAAACTTATATTTGTTTGAAATCAGTGTCTTTGGCACAGAGTTGAGTCTCATTTGAGAGATGGTATGGAAGAATGGGCTTCCCAGGGGTGCTGGTGGGAAAGAACCCACCTGCTAATGCAGGAGATATAAAGAGACGTAGGTTTGATCCCTGGGTTGGGAAGATTCCCTGGAGGAGGGTGTGGCAAATCACTCCAGTATTCTTGCCTGGAGAATCCCATGGACAAAGGAGCCTGACATGCTACGGTCCATAGGGTCACAAAGAGTCGGACACGACTGAAGTGCCTTAGCACCCACGCACGATATGCTGACTTAGCATGCACGTACGTGGAAGAATGGTTAAGGGCTTGGAGTCAGAGAAATACTTTTCAAATGTGGCTACACATTAGCTATATGAATTTGGACAATTTAATCCCTCCAAGGTTCCATTTCATCTGAAAGTAGGGGAGATGAGATCACAAACAGGGTTGAAGGGAAGATGTTAGGAGAAAATGCATATAAAGTGCTTAGTAAAGTATCCGGCACACAGTAAGAATTCAGGAGATCCTGTTATTATTAGTGTTGTGTTGGCCATTAGGGTCTCTTACTCCATCCTATTTATCTGGGATCTTGGGTTCTAATTTCCTATGTCTTTGGTAGCAAAAGATGCTGACAAGATGTGGGGAATGCTGGTGTATGTGAAGCTTTCTGAATTCTAGTTCTGGAGAAAGGACATGGCGGAGACAGGATGGAAATGGCTGGAGCAGGAGACGCCCCCCTACCCCCTGGCTGCCTAGCATCAGGACTTCCCACGACCGCCCTGGCCCGCAAAGCTGCGCTTTCTTCACCGCTGCCTGGTGAGCGCCTCCACTTCCAGCTGCAGACGGTTGATCTTGTCTCCGAAGTCCTGCTTGAAGAGCCGGTTGTCCAGTTCAGCAGACTGCCGGCCTCGCTCAGCCTGGCGCAATCTGGATGTGAGCCATATGAACGAGTGATAAAAAACAAAAGCCATGGCGGGGAGGAAGACCAAGTTCACAACACAAAATAAAACAACCCAAGGAAGAAGGCACGGAGATACAGAGAGGCAAATAAACTCTGCAGGACAAGGGAAGAAAATATGCGGGGAAAAAAGATGGAGGAGGAACAAATTCTTTAAGGAAAAAAAGTAAGATGAAGGTGAACCAGGCAGAGGAAAAGCTGATTTTCCATTTTTTTTTTTATTCTAGTACTACAGTTTACAGCCATTAGATGATAAACAATAAAACATCACTTTTTAGAAAATCCATACCAAAGCCAACTTCAAGTACACAGTAATTAAAGTTAAATCCACTTTTTTTGTTTTTATTTCCTAATAGGTTTGGTACTTTATATTTCTGTTTTACACTCATAACTGGAACTTGCAAATGGGCAACTACCTTCTTATGATACGGAATTAGAATATCTTCCCTGTCCCTTTCCTTAACCACAAAGTATATTAAATCACTGGACACTATACATCAACCTTTACCCAGGCTTCGGGTTTTTACATAATGAAAAGCCTTTGTCAGAGTCTAGCCATCTCTTTCCTTTTCCATATCTACCACATAGTGTGTGACTAAGTGGACAAGCATTTCAGCACTGGGCCTGCCTAAGATTCCTGACCATATTCTCTGGAAGATTCTGATGAATGTTTTCTCCCATATATCCTATAACTTTGCACCTATAAAAAGTATCTTTAGGTAAAGTATCTGGGGCTCTCTCTAATAGAATTTGGAAGCATGCTATGTGTAGTCTTTAAAATGTTTTATTTTGGTGTTTGAGCACTCCTTCCAAATACTCATAGAAAAGGCAACTCATCACCATAAAAGGTTGATGAAGGTAAGAGTAGATGCAAAATTATAAGAAATAAACTAAGTTCAAAAGCACAGGAGCTTCCATGAGGTTGGCCATAGGCTCTTTGACTTGACTTTGGCTCAAGTCTGCAAGGACCTATAAAAACACACCTATAAAAAATCTATCTTACCCTCTTAATTCTGGTTTTTCTAAGGTGATAAAGAATTTCAACAGCTGGAAGCAAAGGGGTTATCTTTGTCCCCACTTAAGCAGCTGAAATGCTGCAAATCCCATCAGAATGAGAAAAAAAAGAAGAAAACAAAAATTTTGCCAAGCCTTTTTTGAAGGAATAAAGGCTTATGTAATGCCTGTCCCCCAAAATCAAGTCATTATAAAAATCAAAGTATTTATAGGATTATTACAATGTAAAGTCTAGGAAGGATTAGATCTGTGGTCACTTAGAAAAAGAAGCCTTACTAATTACTGTTTATGAATACCTACTGGGAATCTTTATTTTTAGACTAAATAATAACAAATATAAGTTCATTTAAATTTGTCTGTTTCCTACTCTGAAATGGTTTTCTAATAGATTGTTATTTTTCTGAAAACTTAAGCAAATTCCCTTCTGAACAAAAAGTAATAGAAACTCTTAAGTAGAGGTTGTCACCAAGAAACAAGAGGCAGGGAACCATTACTCGGGTCCACGCCCTGTCATCTTTACTTCAAAAGGAAAAGCACAATAGATTTGAAAAATGTGTAGCTTATTTTTTTATATAGGAGAGGAGTGTCTGTATTAAAATTGTTTTCTCTGAGCTACCTAAATAGGAAGTGGAATTGCAGGAAAATGGCAGAGGTAGAAGATGACAAATATTAGGAAGGTTTTTCCAAGCTTCCATATTATTATGTTATCATAAGTTACCTAATCACTAAATTTATCTCTATGACTTTAAAGAACTGGAAGGATTTACCCCCTGAAGTCACTAAGGCAAAAAAGTTGCAAGCAATCTTGGTTATGGAGAAGAGGACTGTAGTGAAATATTAAGTACTTATCCTTGGCTTGGGGATTAAACCTAGATAACCAAAGTGAAAAGGGGTCATGGCCTAAGAGATACAGAACTACTTTAGGACAGTCCAAAACCGTGTGGTCGTCACCTCTAGTTCATTACATCGCAACGGCAGCACAGGCTCACTGACACAGACATTGTACCTAGAAACTGGTATTATTGGGGACTGGGTTGTAAAGGCATCAGTCATGTATGTACAGAGCTTCCATTCCCTAGGATTTTTTTTTAATGGGGTGTTTATATATTGGTCAACTCAGAAGTAATTTATCAAAGTTTATTTGGTATTTAATTAAGAACTTATACTACATTTGCTACCTCTGGGGAGAAAATAAAGAAGAAGGAAAAAACACAGCCTATATACCAAACTGTTTTTTTTTAAAGTCCAGCAAATTCAAAGTCAATTTTTGGTGACATTTTATATAGAATCAGAGCGTAAATGCAATAGCTTTCAGATTTCTTCCTTTTACATTAAGTCGTGATATCCAACTTGTGAGGTGACCAGCTGTAAAATGCCTAATGATGTTTTGGGATCAGTTTATTTGCTGCACTATTTAAGGTCTTTGCCTGTTTCACCAAATCCTTTTCACTATGTTAATACAAATAGAAATAAAAATGGAGTGAAAGGGGAATGAGACAATGAATAAATAGGAAAGACAAAAATAGCAAGAGAATAAGTCAGCTTAATATCTGAAGAGATAAGTCATTATTTCAGTTCTGTCTGCTTTAAATACCAAACCAAAAATCCACTGAAAAATAATCTGACACATTTCAAAAACCCAATTTATGAACACTAATATTGATTTGTTAAATCATAAACATACAACTTTTATGAGCAAGTACCTAGACAAATTTTGAGATGGACTGATAACTTTTTCATTTACAATCAGCCAAGCCAGAGGTTTCAAGCTTATTTATTAATTTACAATTAACTTTTGAGTCAACAATAATACGCAGTGCTGTTCAGGACCTACCCTGGCCAAGAACCACTTGAATAAAAGAAGTCATCCATTCACCTATTCATTCACATGTCTACTCAATGAATACTTTGGACACTTGGCACTGTGATAGATCCAACAAGGGAACCTAAAAGGTACAGTTAACTAGCTTCAAGGAACTCACATTCTCATCAGAAGATAAGATACATATATAAAGGTTTATAAGGTTAAGACAGGAAGTGAGAAGTGCTATGAGCAGTATGGCTAGGTATAGATATAAGGCTACAGGAATTCCAACAAGGACAAACTGGCATTTTATTTTTAGCTGGGAAGAAGTATCAGAGGAAGCTTTGGATAAGTGGCATTTTAGCCTGAACATAAAAAAAATGTATCTGAAGAACAAGGGAGTGAAAAGAGGAAGGACATTTCTATTTGATGAAACTATTAGAAAACACAGTCAATTCTAAAGGAAATCAACCCTGAATATTCATTGAAAGGACTGATGCTGAAGCTGAAGTTCCAATACTCTGGCCACTTGATGTGAAGAGCCAACGCTGGCTCTTCCAATGAAAAGACCCTGATTCTGGGAAAGATTGAGGGCAGGAGGAGAAGGGGACGACAGAGGGTGAGATGGTTGCATGGCATCACCGACTCAAAGGACTTGAGTTTGGGTGGACTCCAGGAGATACTGAAGGACAGGGAAGCCTGGCATGCTGCAGTACACGGGGTTTCAAAGAGTTGGACACAACTTAATGACTGAACAACAACAACAATTAGGAAAGACATGGATGGGGAGAATGGGAAGTATGTCCAGGGGCCAGTTAATACTGTAACTGTAGTTTTGCTCAAGTGCAAGAAGGGTGATCAGTGGGTGTTACAGATAGCAAAGTTTTCACGACCATGCATACTGTGGCTCATTTGATCTTGAGGCCTTAGCCATTTCGCCTGGCAGCTGAGTCACTAGCAAGAATGTGGTGATTTCAGACAGAAAGACAAAAGAATAACATAGGAAGAAGATGTACTTTGGGCAGACTGAATTGTAGGTACTAGTGGGAAATAGCTGATCAGGGGATGAAAATACAGAAGGAAGACAGAACTAGAGACCAATAGATCTAAGCACTGTGGGCAGGAGGTGACAGCGGAAGCTAGAGAACTGTTGAGGAGAAAGCAGAGAGAATAGGGAGATGAAAAAGGAGGGAAAGAGGTTCACAGTAACCCTCCATCACCTAGCACTAACGTCTTCAAAGACTTCAGGAATAAACAGAAACAGAATCACACACAGGTTTAAAGGTCCTTTCATCCTTGTACGTATCCCTCCTCTAACACATGACACTGAAATGGTTTTTAGTCACATCTTAAAAAACAACATTTAATTGGCTTTCTTTCTACTAAGATGCCTGGTGTTAAGCTGGGTGATTTCCACATACTCTCTGTTTGTCAAATCCACAGCACGTTCTCTTCACTTTCAGGACTGAATGCCCTGAGTGTTTCACTAGAGCAACAGCAATTTTACCTTTGTTCCAGTTGTTTAATGGTAGCAGCCATCTGATTAGTCTTCTCTTCTAAGCGACTGTTCAGTTCACTTTTCTGTTTTACTCCCAAGTCCGAACTCTGTTACAGAAAAGAATTATGAGTGATGTTTACATTTATATAGAACGTAAAATCCTGAAACAAGTCACATGTGCCTTTTGAACCGAATGATAAATGGGAAGTAAAGAAACAGAAATGCTTTATATTAATATTTGTCTATCAGTTAATTCCCAAACAGAGAAAAGCAGGAAGCAACATTTAATATTAGTGTTGTTATCTGCAGTTTTGTCTCAGAAATCAACATCAGAAAGTACATCAATTTATCTATACAAATCAGTTGGTAGGTCAGACGTGAGTAGATGGGAAAAGTGGCTGTGGCTTTCCAGAATAAGCATACAGGATCCTATGGTGGTCTGATTCCTAATGTGGCTTACTGGCAGCTAGGGCTTCCCTGGTGGCTTAGACGGTAAAGCACCTGCCTGTAATGCAGGAGACCCAGGTTCAGTCCCTAGGTTGGGAAGATCCCCTGGAGAAGGAAATGGCTACCCACTTCAGTATTCTTGCTTGGAGAGTCCCATGGACAGAGGAGCCTGGCGGGTTACAGTCCACAGGGTCGCAAACAGTCAGACATGACTGAATGACTAACACTTTCATTTTTCAGCCTCACAGTGACACCACTCTTTCCTCTTGTATTTAAAGTGCGAGTCTAGAGAAGAAGAGGGACAGAGGGAAGCCCTGGGATTTAGGGAGCCAGTGAGCCCATTGCTTGTACTTCTCGTACCTGCAGCTTGAAGGCAAGTTCATGCTTAAGAGCCCTGAGATCGTCCAGCTGCTGCCGCAGAGACACCAGGGCGTCCTGCTTCTCACAGACGTCCTTCTCCAGCATCTTCATAGCCAATTCCATCTCCTGTCTCATGCTGATCTGGATTTCCAGTTCTTTTTCAACATCCTGCCCCCAGAAGGAAAAAAAAATTACTTATTCTCTCTTTCCTCAACTATGTACAAACTACAAATTTCTGCAGGAAAAGGCAGGCCTAAATTCTCAGGTCTGAAGTCTGGCAAAACAGATGTAAACCATCATTCAATACAGAGACATTAACACTAAGAATAAGAATAACCAGGATAATTATAGTAATATTTACTGAATAATTTACAAATCTGAAAAACACAGTAGGCCAAAGGTAAAGCTATCTAATATGCCTAAAATACACACATACTTGAGACACATCATTAGATAGTAAAACAAACAACTGTGTCATGTCCTGTTATAAAAATACCAAGTATTACAGTAGCCAGCACAAAACTAAGCATCTGGAATTCTCTTTAGTTTGGAGGTTGTTGACATTTTCCAGATCCCAAGGAACCAAAAAGATACTTTGGGTCCTCAAGGTAACATCTCAGTTACTGGGAACTGTCAATATGGCTGAGTTTTTATTTTATTTTATATTGGAGCATAGTTGATTAACAATGTGTTAGTTTCAGGTGTACAGCAAAGTGACTCAGTTATACATGTACATGGATCTATTATTTTTCAAATTCTTTTTCCATTTTTACAGATTAAGCTGCATTTCCTGTGTTTTATAGTAGGTCCTTGTTGGTTATCTATTTCAAATATAGCAGCTAACTCAAACATAAAGATAGGCTGAACACAGAGCTCTGTATTTAATCACTGATACCCTGCTTTTTGTATATATGCTTTAATTGAGAAAGGAGGTCAGTATGGCTGGATGAATAAGAAGAAAAGACTTCATGAAACTAAGAGAAATGAATTCAATGTCCAATGACTATTAGAATGAAAATGCAGGTGATATACAGGTCCCTAAAAGTAAAACAGCAATTTAGACTTGACACTAAGTGGGATCTATTTCAGTGTCCTGAAAGGGGAAGTGACGCAATAAATTTGTGCTCATTTACTTCTATCATCTTGAAATTTTAAAAATATTACATGAAAAAGATGCATGTATGTTTATATGAAGTTCTCAGCATAAAACAAAGTCAAATAAACCTTGGTTATTATCATTAAAATAAATAAATATAGTGGCTAACTGAACTTTTATATTCATTTAACATGAGGCCTGCTTTCGTTTCAACCATTATTACTGCAGTGTTATTTGGATGATCACAGATACAAAGACCCGAGGTTCTTCTGCATCCACGCTGGGCCCAGGGCACATCTAGAACCTTGCCTACTTGCTTGGTTTCTTTCTCTGTTAGCAAACATTTATCATAATGTGGTATGGTAAAGTGGAAATTTTTTTGTATGATTTTTTCATTTGCTCCTTAACTGAGGCACTCTACTGTACATGGTGACCATGACAGAAGGCAACTCAAACCGTGACTTAAAACACTGACATACATTATTTTTAGGACCTTCCTTATGGAAAGTATTTTGAGACTGAATCTACAAACATATAGAAGGAAAATGATAATTATTTCAAGGATGTTCAAATAACTTTGCTAAAGTAACATTAGCAAGAATACTGGAGTGGGTTGCCATTTCCTTCTCCAGAGGATCTTCCCAACCCAGGGATCGAACTCACGTCTCCTGCATTGGCAGGTGGATTCTTTACCACTGAGCCACCTGGGAAGACACAGGTTTATTATCATACTAATATCTGGATAAAATCTATTGCAGAAGTATTTCAGTCCTTATTATACATTCATATATATATATATATATATTAATTTCTATGAATATCTTAAGACTAATACTGATGTCATATTTTTCTATTTATGTATAAAAACAAGAATAAATTCAGAAATAACAACTAAGAGTAAAAGAGGACAAGTCTACGCTGATAACTCTTAGTAAGGAGAAGAGGAGCTGACCTATCCGAGGAGACATGTCTTTGCAGGGGTGAGGAATGAGGTAGTAAGAGAGATCATATAGTTTAATAAGTAGGTTCTATATACTTAGCGTTTTTGCAATACAAACTATAAAGCAAAAATAAATTTAAAATGAAGATTGGCAAAATTCCACTGGTTGTTGAGAATACTCAGAACAAGGACTGAGGAAACACTGTAGGGAATATGGGTTAAAAGAATGAGAAAAAAAATTCACAGGATCCATAAAATTTGTTAGACTACTACTGATATTCCCTTGATCTATGAGATAAAACCCCTAAGTGGGGGTATTTTAACATGTTGCTGAACTATGAGGCCATGAAAGCAAAGTCTACCAGTCGCAGTTGTGTCTCTTCCTTTAAGTGCTTCCTGGCTTCACTCAGTGCTTGCCCTTCTGAAGTCCGGTCTGGCTTAGGACCCTTGAAAAGAAAAGTAAAACAGTACATCTGAGGATTTAAAGAATCCAACAGTTATCGGACACTAGCACTGCTATTCAGTAAGGAAAATGATCACACCAAAGCATACATGCCAATGAAGGAAGACAACAAAGAAACCGCAGAGGTTCCATAAATATTCTAAGCTGAACCGGGAATTTTTTGCCATTTTGTTTCAAGTCCTTGCAGCTTACCAAACCAAGTCCTGGAAGTCTCAAAATATCAGCCTCTAAGAAACAAAATAGCATTCGCTGTAAACTATAAATTGCGCCAAAGGTTCAACCAGTTATACAGTCTTCCTCCAAAGATCTCACATCTGGTATCTCCACGCAGACAGTGAGATACAAGTGAAAGATGAAGGAAAGGGAAAGGCGCTCAGTCGTGTCTGACTATGCGACCCCATGGACTATACGGTCCATGGAATTCTCCGGGCCAGAATACTGGCGTGGGTAGCGGTTTCCTTCTCCAGGGGGATCTTCCCAACCCAGGGATCGAACTCAGGTATCCTCCACTGCAGGCAGATTCTTTACCAGCTGAGCCACCAGGGAAAGGAACAGTTCATCAGAAAATTCTGAGCAGTCACAGTTGTTTTGTTTTACAAAATCCATGCATTAAAGTAAAACTTTCCCTGGTGGCTCAGTCGGTAAAGCATCTGCCTATAATGCAGGTAGACCCGGGTTAATCCCTGGGTCAGGAAGATCCTCTGGAGAAGGAAATGGCAGCCCACTCCAGTACTCTTGCCTGGAAAATCCCATGGACAGAGAAGCCTGGCAGGCTACAGTCCATGGGGTTGCAAAGAGTCAGACACGACTGAGCAGCTTCACTTTCTTTTTATTCATGTTGGTCCCCACTCAGAGCCTAGGTACTTACTCTTTAAGCACAATTTAAAAAACTGGATTTCTGGATTCCTAGGTCACAATAGGTTAGAAACATGAGGCTAAGGAGTAGGGAGACATTTCCAGAAAGAATAATGCTAACAGCAGTAAGAAATAAAAGATGCCAGTGAAACAAAAGGCAAAAAAAAAAAAGGAATCTGGGAATATTTTAAGTATAGGTTCTAGAAGCTCTATCAGTTTCAATAGCCCCCTTGAGCAGCACCATTATAAAGTAGTACAGAATTGCCAATGTTGATAACTATGATCTTCAGTCACCATAAAGGGCTGCTGCTGCTGCTGCTAAGTCACTTCAGTCGTGTCCGACTCTGTGCGACCCCATAGATGGTAGCCCACCAGGCTCCCCCATCCCTGGGATTCTCCAGGCAAGAACACTGGAGTGGGTTGCCATTTCCCTCTCCAATGCATGAAAGTGAAAAGTGAAAGTGAAGTTGCCCAGTCGTGTTCGACTCTTATAGAGTAAACTATATCCTCTACTTAAGGCTTAGAATTGTACAATACACAAAAGGTTTGCAAAATATGTTGAGACAAATATAAAAGGGACTGAGTTATCTAGAAAATTCATTTATATGGGAACTTTTTCCCAGTGAAATCAGAGATACTTATAAAACAGTACCATTATTTCTAAAAATAGTACAAATTATATAAAAATGTATATAATGTATATAAAATGCAATAGTGTATATAAAAAAAAGACATTGAATTAGACTGCTTCTTGAAGTCTCTAAACAGATGTACATGGTGGTGAAGCCAAAGAGTGTCAATAGGAGGCATCAACCTCCCATAACCTTCATCATTCAAGCAATTTTGCACCCTGTCTCAGGGAAAACAGTGCACTTAACATACTTAACATATGCAAAGGCTCGCTGCTTCCAAGCAGTCCTCTGGAGGGTGCCATCCACCCACCCCCGCCCCCACTGTTAACACAGAGACATGGTCTCACCTTCCGATTAGATTCCAATATGTAGGAGCTTTCCTCTTTAACTCGTTCCATTTCTTCTTGCAAGGTGATAATTCTGTTGTTTGCAACTGCAAGCTGTTGATAAAATTTTGCAAATAATCTTTCTTTTATTAAACACAGAATAAGATAATTCATGATCTGCAAGGGCATGATTTTCACACTTAGGTATTCTAGAAGGAAAGAAAACTATAACCCCACAAAAACTTAGGAGAGCTATCTTGAAAGACAAATATCTCCTATTACTGCTTTTTGTGTAAAAACTTGTTTTTCCAGTAACAAAATGTTAAGTTATGATCATTCACCTCAAGGGTGTCCCCATGGATCACTCATAATTATATTTAGCTATGAAACCTATTTCTAAAATGTTTGAGAGGTCACCTCATGCTTTGGGACCCATCTTACATACCCTCCTTAAGACCTGTTTTAGGGACTTTCCTGGTGGTCCAGTGGTGTTAAGGCTCTCTTCCCTTCTAATGCAGGGGCAGGCTGGTTTGATCCAGGGAACTAAGAGCCCAAATGCCCTGTGGCATGGCCAAAAATTTTTTTAAAGAAAAAAAAAAAAAGACAAAATGACCAAAGTTCTCACTCAAAAAGATGCCTTTAAACATCGAAGAGATTTTTCTGTTTCTTTTCAGTGCCTAAAGACAAGGTAATGTTATTGGCAGTGCGTCTCTGGGGGAGATGTTTATAACCCTGTCCCAAGGGAGGGAAGAATGCGGTGGAAACACTCTCCTTCTCTGTATGTGTGGAGATTAGCTCCTGAGAGAACGGCGAGGGGCCTGAAGGAGGCTGGGAAAGGCGCTGAGCAGCTCCTCTCAGCCACGCTGGTCTCCCTTTTTGTCGTCTCTGCTTGGCTCCTGTTCTACTGTGTAAGTACAGCAGCTAGGCTCTGGTGAGCTTTCTAGAGGTGGGTCTGACAGCCCATTTCTCTCTGCTCCATGGGCCTAAAGTGTGTAAAGAAGTGACTCTGGGCAAGCAGGCAGGCTCTCTTGATCCAAGCGCACCTCAGATGGCTTCTTCCAAGGTCTTTTCGTCAAAGAAACACTGGGAATGACGACTGCAGACCCAAGTGGACTTTCTAAGTCAGCTTTACCAGCACAAAGGGGATATTTACTTATCCTCATCTGCTCAGTTCTTTTCATCTTGTCCTGCGCGCTAAGTTGCTTCAGTCGTGTCTGACTCTTTGCGACCCCATGGACTGTAACCTGCCAGGCTCCCCTGTCCAGGGGATTTTCAAGGTAAGAATACTGGAGTGGGCGGCCATTTCTTCCTCCAGGGGATCTTCCCAACCCAGAGAGTGAACCGTGTCTCTTATGCTTCCTGCATTGGCAGGCAGGTTCTTTACCATTAGCGCTAACTTTGTTCTACTAGTTCAGATTTCAGGAGGGCAGAGAGGTCTTTCTAGGTTTAGTTTAGTTTTTTTTTTTAACTGGTCCCTTTAAATCCAAAATAGATGGAAATGAGAGAGGGAAGAACTTATTAGCCTTATCTGTTATTTATAGACTACACACAGTACTTGCTCATGATTAATATTGCTGGTAAAATAAACTTAGGCCAAGAAGACAAGTCCCATGACTTAGGAAATAAAATTAACGATTTTATTTACTGAGCGCATATGATGGATGTGTCAGGCATTGATCTAGAGAAGTGTTAGTCGCTCAGTTGTGTCCGACTTCGCAACCCAATGGACTGAGCCCGTCAGGCTTCTTTAAGCCACCAGGGAAGCCCCAAGAATACTGGAGTGGGTGGCCATTCCCTTCTCCAGGGGACCTTCCTGACCCAGGGATCGAACCTAGGTCTTCCTGCACTGCAGGCAGATTCTTTACCAGCTAAGCCACCAGGAAAGCCCACTATCCAGGCCCTTATGTATTAACATCATTTAATGTACACAAAAACTTTATTATCATTCTTGGCCCCATTTTGCAGGTAAGTAAACCAAAGAACAGAAGCTTAAGTAACTGGCCCCAGATCAGAGAGCTACCAAGCACCAGATCAGGGACAGGGGCCCAAAGAGCCTAGCTGTGGAGAGCATGCTTAACTGCTATCCCACATCGCCCCCAATATACCAGCAGTAGAATCACAGTAGAAAATTTCTGTGCAGAATGTTTCGAAAGCCTTGTGGGATTAAAATTCTAAGGATCACATCCATAAATTAAAGTTTTAATATAATTTAACAATCTATGTCCAAACATAAGGTCCATGGAGCTGAGCAATAAGGGAGATATTTTAAAGTCATAACAGTGAAAATGTTAGTTCTGAAAAAAATCTGATTAGATGGCATTTCTTAACTAGTGCTTTAATTTGCTTTTCTGTTTTTACTTTAGTTATTTATTTATTGGCCATGCTGCACAGCAAGTGGAATCTCAGTTTCCCAACCAGGGATTGAATCCATACACCTCGCAGTGGAAACTCGGAAGTCTTAACCACTGGACCACTAGGGAAGTTCCTAACTTGTTTTTTTAAGACCAGATTATTTTTTGAAGTATAGCTGATCTACAACATTATATTGGTTTCAGGTGGATAGCATGGTGATTCAATATTTTTATAGGTTATACTTTTGTATATACAATAGATTATATACTTTTATATATTATAACCTTAAAATTATAAAATATTGGCTATATATTCCCTCTGAAAGTGAAAGTTAGTCTCACAGTTGTGTTGACTCTTTGTGATACCATGGTCTGTAGCCGTCCGGGCTCCTCTGTCCACAGAATTCTCCAGGCAAGAATACTGGAGTGGGTTGCCATTTCCTTCTCCAGGGGATCTTCCTGACCCAGGAATCGAAACCGGGTCTCCTGCATTGCAGTGAGATTCTTTACCAACTGAGCCACTAGGGAAGCCATATTCCCTTTACTATATAATATATCCTTGTAGTTTATTTATTTTATGCATAATAGTTGTACCTCTTAATTTTCTACCCCTATCTTGCCCTCTCCCCACTGTTTACCACTAGCAAGTTCTCCGTTATCTCCGAGTCTGTTTCTGTTTCATTTTATATTCATTTTTGATTCATGTTTTAGATTCTACATTCCACATTTAGATAACATACAGTATTTGTCTTTCTCGTACTTATTTTACTAAGCACAATAGCCTCCAGTTCCATTTATGTTATGTATTTAACCAACTTTATTTCATTATAGGATAGTTAGAATTTGAAAAACAGAAGATGAAGTCTTCGTCATCCGAAAAGTTTTATTCAAGGTTTCTCACAGAAACATTTAATGTTATTGAGGAAAAAAATATATCGTTGGTAAGCTAGGGAAAAAACATTAATCAGAAGTAAACTGTGACATTATATTTTAATTCTTATTTTAGGGACTTTTCTAAAAGTTTTCACATGCATATTCTTATCTGATCTTCAGGGTAATTGTGAGGCTAAAAGGGGAAACACTCTACTTTGCCAGAGAAGGAACTGGGTCTCTTGAGGGTCAAGTGACTTACTTGCTCAGGAGCACATGACATGTTAAAGCATGACATGTAAGCAGGAATTACTGGTCTTCTGACCAGTGTTCTTTAGGTTATATACCTCATCACCCTATCACCCCAAGGAGAAAATAAAACCTGGGAAGGGGGGAACTTGCCAATCTAGCACACACAAATCAATGCCTGGCAGATGTGAGTCTTTGTCTATCTCTGGCACATACACAGTACCCGAGATGTTCAATGAATAAATAAATGATGAACACATTATCTTACTAAACATTAACTCTAGGCTAGACCAGACAAAACATTCACACAAGAAAACAAAATACTTGATCAAACCAGGTTCTAACCCGACATAGTCCAACTGGATAACTGAGATGCTTGAGATAAGCCAGCTGGCCACGCTTGGGCAGAACAAGGAGTACTAGGGTAGATATTGTCTGAAAAATCAAGTCCTATATTTCTAAGGCTTCCACTAACGCATTTTACTAAATTCTATTAAGTCAATTGAACAATTTCCAGAACACTTACCTCCTCTGTCAGTTTAGTGTTGGATTTTTCTAATGCATCCACTTTTGCCTGAAGGTTGTTTACAGTAGCACTATGAAGAGAAGAAAAAAATTAACAGTCTCTTTTGAGATGCAGAATATCCTATACTTTCTTTTAAAACACCCATCATACTTATCATTCATTGTTTACTGTCTACAGTTCTCAATAGGCTTACGGGCTCTAAGACAGCTTACAAGGTGATGGGTGTCTTACCTGCTACATTCTTGGCACTAAAATTTGTGGGTTTTTTTTTTCCTAGGAAGAAAAGTACTGTTTATTCAGATCTTCTTCATATTAACCATCCAGCCAAAGTATTTGGCCCCTGAGAGGTTACATCTCTGTCAGTGAGTCAATTAGGGCTTATTCTCAGTCTATAAATAGCCTCATCCCCCAGGTCAAAATGAACACACCCATCATGGGGCATGTGGGATCTCAGTTCGCCAACCAGGGATTGAACCCTCGACCCTTGCAGTGGAAGCACAGAGTCTTAACCACTGGACAGCCAGGGAAATTCCTTAACAAGCATTTGTTGATGAAATTTAAAAGTTCATGTACTACACTATACTTCAGGGATTACTTATTTAATAATAATAGGCTACATGAATTATGATGTGCTTGACACACACCAAGCACTCTTCTAAATGCTTTCACCTGCACGATTTCATTTACTCCTTTCAATAACCCCATGTCCTAGGCACCTCCAACTATAGATAAAGAAACAGAAGCACTGAAAAAATAAATAATACTGTCATATTTATAATTCAGGGGCTTCCTTGGGAGCTCAGCTGGTAAAGAATCTGCCTGCACTGCAGGAGACCCTGGTTCTATTCCTAGGTCGGGAGAAGGGATGGGCTACCCACTCCAGTATTCTTGGGCTTCCCTGCTGGTTTAGATGGTAAAGAATCCACCTGCAATGCTGGAGACCTGAGTTCGATCCCTGGGTTGGGAAGATCCCCTGGAAGAGGGAGTGGCAAGCCATTCCAGTCTTCCTGCCTGGAGAACTGCCATGGACAGAGGAGCCTGATGGGCTACAGTCCATGAGGTTGCAAAGCACTGGACACGACTGAGTGACTACGCAGAGCACAGCACATTCATTGTCAGCTGTAACCGTATCTTTGCTAAGCTAACATCTCCACAGTTCACTGTTAGTCAGTATTAGTACTTGGTCCTCAGAAAAAATGTGCTTAAATTGTTTTTGAGTTTTCTAGATGGAACCAAGACTGTAATTTATACTGATACTGGTGTAATCACATTTTAGGTCTTACTTAAACTAAAATGATTATCTTTCATAAGAGAACTATAAATCAGATAATTAAATGGATATATTAATTCTTATGAATTATTCAACAGTTTTTAGACCATCAGTGTACTTGAGAATACCAATAAATTTTGGACAGCTCTCCTCAGGAGAGGAGAGATTATTTTATGTTCTGGTCATGAAAAATACTTGGTGAGTACTTGGTAAACTAATGGTAGTGATGGTGAAAAGAGGGTAAATTAATACTATTGATCCCCTATATGAAAAATATGAGGGACCAATGAGGTATCATTAATCTAAAGGTACTACGGCGGTGAGTGCTTCACCTAAGACATGGTCCTGAGAAACATGGCTGGATCTACTGAACCAAGACCTCCAATTTCAAGTGTCTATGGCACAAATTTAAGAGTTCTTCACTGAGTATGTTTACATAATCAGTAAAACTCTAATTATATATTAACTTTATATTGCCTTTCATTAAAGCCCACCAGAACAGGTAAATGCCACATATCCAGTGCCTAGGCTCAGAGCTGTGCTAGCAGGAATCCTATATATATATTTGCTGAGTATCGTCTGAATTTATCCTAACTGCTCATCATCAGTCTATCCTTCCTTTCCCTTCCCCCACACCAAAATCCCCAGAAAGTAACAGTATTTATTCATTCTTTACTTCAGGTGTCTGTTGAGTTCTTCTACATAGTTCTTCTGATCCAGAATTGCAGTAATCTGGCCATCTCTGAAGGGAAAAAAGATAAAAAATAGAGAAAAAGTAAATAACATTAGAAATACCAAGATGTCCCACATCCAACATTTTCATAAAACATAGGAAGGAAATTATGGCTCAGACACACTGAACCAGAAGACAGACCTGATTAGAACTTCCTTGACACAAGAGACCTGGAGGTTTAAAACTGTGAAGACCTTCTCAGCATATTCATAAAGCCCTTCTTATGGCTTACTCCCCTTAATAACTTAGGTTACAGGTATAATGTATAATCTATTAGAGGCATTTAAAGGAAAAAAATTATCTTCTTGCAATTCAAAGATTTTTTTTTTCTGCTTTGCTGCTACTGCTTCTGCTAAGTCGCTTCAGTCATGTCCGACTCTGTGCGACCAGCTAGTATCATTTATAAGAACAATTTTCCATTTGTCATAGGAATTTAATTAAGCTTATTTGGGCGAAATAATAATTGTCCTCAAAGGCAATATATTTGCCTTTAAATGCTATTTGGCTTCACAATGAATGGTTTAAAGGGCTTTCACAAAGATCAAATGTGTACTGTTACATGAGAAAATCAAGTGTGGAAAAAGGAGGTTCACTTCTGGGAACAGCTAATCTAGAACAGACAAAAGTTAAACAGACAGACTTTTCAACTGAAAGAAAACTTCAAGGCCACATACCTCTAGGACTACTTAAAGGACAAGCNAATACTATCAAACAACATCGAAGAAAAAAAGAAAACAAATTTTTTTTGCACGTACCCTTCACTACCTTTACTGCTGTTCCCATCCTTGAGATACATTGAAAAATCTATAACTCCAACCTACAGAGAGAATTTTCAGAATTCAATATAAAATCAGATACTTTTACCAAGCCATAACATATGAATTTGTGCAAACTCTGGGAGATAGTGAAAGACCAGGGAGCCTGGCATACTGTAGTCCGTTTGGGGTTGCAAAGAGTCGGACACGACTTAGCAACTGAACAACAACAAACACAATGTCTCTTTCTAGGCACTTAAAAACAGGATTACAGTCATGACAATTACTAGGAAATTTTAATAAAAAAATGTAATGCTTTTTATAATCAAGAATTGACAAGGGTTATAAGACTCAAGATCAAGTCAGTAGGATATGATTAAGAAAGTCAACAGGACACTTAACATAAACTTAAGGTTTTGTTTTGCTTCCCCGGTGGCTCAGACAGTAAAGCGTCTGCCTGCAAGGCAGGAGACCTGGGTTCGATCCTTGGGTTGGGAAGATCCCCTGGAGAAGGAAATGGCAAACCACTCCAGGATTCTTGCCTGGAGAATTCCACAGACAGAGGAGCCTGGTGGGCTCTAGTCACTAAGTGGTGGCCGACTGTTCTGTGACCCCATGAACTGTAACCCACCAGTTACAGTTACAGTTCCTGACCCAGGAATCGAACCTGAGTCTCCTGCTTGGCAAGCAGGTTCTTTACCACTGAGCCACCTGGGAAGCCCAAATTTAAGGTTTACTGAATGTTAAATGAATAAATTAATTAAGGTTTAACATTTTTTTCTCTTTTGCTTTTTTCAAATATTCTACTATTAAATTCTGTGTATATATTTTGGTGTATATGTGTGTGTGTAAATGTTTGCCACTGAACCACATAGCTATATATATATACATTTTTTTTAACCTGTGCAAAATATTTTTAATGGGAATCACTGTTAAGACAAGAATTTGAAAAATATTCATTATGTATAATTTTTTATATTCATATCAAAATTAAAGAAAATGTTATTTATGACTCAATTTCTGTTAATTTGGTTGGTATAATCTGATCAATCCAAATTCCGAGATAAGTCAGAGTGACACACTAGGCCACCAAGTATCTCTCTCATACCTGAGAGTCCAAATCTTCTCCCTTCATACAGAAATTGGCATCAATGACATTCAGGCCCACCAACAGACCAGCAATTATAGCTCCTTCTTCTTCCATCATGAGGGCATTGGGTTCATAGAATTCACTGCAAGAGAAATCCATGGAATGCTCTATGTAATAAAACCTCAGGAATCCAGTGATGTAATCATGAGACAAGGTTTGTCTTGTGGTTAAAAATGGTCACCTATGATATTACTTGGATACTTCATTTTAAATAACAGGTACATGAACAGACTTTAGAAAATAGTCCAGCTGAAAGAAAAGTGGTCAGAATAGTGTTTTCACTGAACTGAGTATTCATACTTTCTCACACATTTATATTTGCAATGCACCAGGGGATAATTTTTCAATCTTTTATGCATCTAAAAAAATCTGTTAAGTTTGTTTTAAAAACTACCTTTCTATTTGATCTGCTTTAGTTTTTATTTTATTAAATATACATATTTTAATTTCTATTTTACATTGAAGTATAGTTGATTTACGATATCATGTTATTCAGATATACAACAAAGTGATTTAGTAATACATATCCATATATCCATTCTTTTTCAGATTCTTTTCCCAAATAGGTGATTAGAGAGTATTGAGTAGAGTTCCCTGTGCTATACATCAGGTCCATGTTATCTATTTTATATGTAATAGTGTGTACATGTCAATCAAAACTCCTAATTATCCCTCCCCCCTCGGTCTGCTTTATTTTAAATTCTATTTAAGTACCACATTCCTTTAACATAGTGAATAAACATTTAAAAAATGTAACTGTCAAACTAGTTACATTCTTTTGCTTTTGGCTAATTAGCAGAAGTTGCCTAACAAGTATGCATAATAGGTTGAGGATGATTTAAAATGCTTATTATCTTTTATTTAATAAAATCAGTTTTCATTACCAAAAAACAAAAAAAGCAGCACAAAAAGAGGTATACAAGAAACCCTGTAATTCTACCCACCAATGAGCTGTTAAGACCTTGATATATAATGTTTCAGATCATTTATGGAGACATATACTAAAGGTCCGTCTAGTCAAGGCTATGGTTTTTCCAGTGGTCATGTATGGATATAAGAGTTGGACTGTGAAGAAAGCTGAGCGCCAAAGAATTGATGCTTTTGAACTGTGGTGTTGGAGAAGACTCTTGAGAGTCCCTTGGACTGCAAGGAGATCCAAGCAGTCCATCCTAAAGGAGATCAGTCCCAGGTGTTCATTGGAGGGACTGATGCTGAAGCTGAAACTCCAATACTTTGGCCACCTCATGTGAAGAGTTGACTCATTGGAAAAGACCCTGCTGCTGGGAGGAATTGGGGGCAGGAGGAGAAGGGGACGATAGAGGATGAGATGGCTGGATGGCGTCACCAACTCAATGGACATGAGTTTGGGTGAACTCTGGGAATTGGTGATGGACAGGGAGGCCTGGCGTGCTGCGATTCATGGGGTCGCAAAGAGTCGGACATGACTGAGCGACTGAACTGGACTGAACTGATACTTATTTTTGAGGGATACTAACAGGGCTGCTGCTACTGCTGCTAAGTCACTTTAGTCATGTCCAACTCTGTGCAACACGACAGACAGCAGCCCACCAGGCTCCTCCATCCCTGGGATTCTCCAGGCAAGAATACTGGAGTAGGTTGCCATTTAGTTCTCCATTGCATGAAAGTGAAAAGTGTAAGTGAAGTTGCTCAGTTGTGTCTGACTCTTAGCGACCCCATGGACTGCAGCCTACCAGGCTCCTCCACCCATGGGATTTTCCAGGCAAGAGTAGTGGAGTGGGTTGCCAGTGCCTTCTCCAATGAAAAGGGCATTATACCATTAAATCATTGTGAATTTCTTTTTAGCTTAACAATACTGTTGAGTATCTTTCTATTTCAGTAGATAATTTTCTGCAGTTTCATTTATACTGGCTTTATACCATTCCACCATATGACTGTAGTGTAAGTATGTTCAGCCAAAACTCCCTTTTCCTTAGGCAACTCTCTCTAATCAATAGTTAGGCTAGTTTTGGCCTGTTCCCACGACTAATTCCACACACCAAGCATAATGTGCTGAAAATGACTTTGAAATAAAAAAGTAAAAGAGAAATCAAGTACTTGAATGATTCTGAATGGATAAAAATCCTAGAAGACCCCTGAATAATTAAATATTCTTTCACGATATACCCAAATTATCCATACATACAGATGAAATGACTTGAAATATTTATTTCAACCAATTTGATATCATAACTGAAACATCACTACAATCTACTTGTTTTCCACAAAGTCACTTGGGACTGACTGTTCATGGTCAACCTCAATGACTGGTAATAATACATTTCATTGATGTGAGTTTCTCTTTTCTTTTTGATTTTCTATTAAAAATATTAACAAATGGTAACACACTTCAAAAGCAGCACATGGATAATCTGCAAATTACCATCTCTCTCAATAACTGCACATATATTAACAGCTTATGAAGGAAACTAAGAATTGGAATGAACAAGGTTCTTTAACGCTTTATTCTCTCCCCAAAACCATACAGTACACATTTTTCTTTGTCTGGCTTCCCTTGGGCTTTATATGTGAGATTTGTACATATTGTTGTATGCAATGGTAGTTCATTTGCTTCCAATGCTGGACAGTATTCCATGGTAGGAATAAACTACAGTGCATCCATTTTATTTGCTCTTTCAGTTGTACAGTCTACAGTACTTTTATGAACACTACTGCACATGTTTTTTGGTACATATACACATGCATTTCTCTTAAGATATACCCAGGGTGTGAAAGTGCTGAATCAAAGTGATTGAAATGTTCTGTCTAGTTCATAAGACTGAACCCATTTAACTCTGGTGCTCTGTGGATAAAGATTAAATTCTTTGGACCTCAGTTTGAGGTCAATAATTTTCAATAATCAAAATCAATAATTTTGATTTAAATAATTCTGATTGAAGACGCTCCCCTGTATCCTCCCTGGTAGCTCAGTCAGTGAAGAATCTGCCTGCAGTGCAGGAGACCTGGGTTCAATCCCTGGGTGGGGAAGATCCTCTGGAGAAGGAAATGGCAACCCATTCCAGTATCCTTGCCTGGAAAATCCCATGGTCAGAGGAGCCAGGCAGGTTGCAGTCCATGGGGTCACCAAGAGGCGGGCAAGATTGAGGGACTAACACTTTCTCACTTTCTTTCTACTCCCCTGTAGCTACCTACAGCTTGAACACTAGACCCTACACCTCATCAAAGCTTGACCCTTGGAAAGTTGAGCCTTCTCTTTGTGGAAATAAATAAGCTCTCCTGAATGGTTCTTGTTTCTCTTTCTCCTGATTTGCTTAATTTTCTTAGGCAAGAAAACAGCAATCAATAGCATATGCAGCTGCAGCAACATTAAAACAATGCTCCATATTATGATCTGTAGTGCAATTCCTTCTAGAAACTAGACTCTTAGAAAATTCAATCATGTCTTCAAATTCTGTTACTTGTTCTTATACTATTTCTCAGAGGCAATATGCTATATTTGTATTTCTTTCAGTACATATTAAAGTCCTATAAGGTACATAAAGACAAGTACACAAATCATACTATACGGCAGACTGTGTTTTCATAAAGAGAACATACCCATGTAACCACCACCATATTAAAAAACAGTACGATTATCAGAACCTCCAAAACCACGTTATGCTCCCTTCTACTCCTGATTTAGTACCCTCACCCCACCAATGGTAGCCCTTTCCTGACTTCTTCTATCACGAAAGGTTAAGTTGTGTATGTTTCTGAACTTAATTAAAATGGAATATTACACAGAGTATTTTCCAAGTATTTTCCATGTCTGGTTTCCAACAAAATCAGATTAATCCATTGGCTGTGTGTAGCTGCTATATGGTATTTCACTGTATGAGTACACCATAATTTACTTACCCATTCTACTGTGAATAGACACTCGGGGTCTATTATAAATATTTGGGGCTGGTACAAACATTCTAATAGATATGAACATTCCTGTTCATGTCTTTTGTTAAACGTTAACTATATATTTTTTATTGGATATAATAACTAGAAGTGGGATAGGTCACAAGAAATGCTTATGATCAGCTTTTATAGAGGATGGCAGTTTTTTAAAGTTTCTATATTAATTAACTCACCAGCAGAGTTCCTATACATCTTCTCCAACACTTGGCATTATCTATCTTTTTCAGTTTTGCCATTCTGGCGGTTGTGTGAGGTTATCACACTCTTGTTTTAACTCATATGTACAAATGGCTTTGAAGTTAGGTATCTTCTAATGCGTTTACTGGCCATTTCAGTTTCTTCTTTTGTGAAATGTTGATCAAGTCCTTTACCATTTTTATATTTGCTCATTTGCCTTTTTCTTTTTGGATTGAAGGACTGAGTTCTTTATATACCCTGAATATGCATCATTTGTTGAATATATGTATTATATATCACAAATATCTCCTTTAGAGTAATGAGTTGCCTTTCACTCTTAAAGAGTGTCTTTTGATAAACAGAAGTTCTTCATTTTAAGGTAACTAATTTTTTTTTTTTCCTTTATAGGTAGAACTTTTTGTGTCCTGTTTGAGAAATTATGGTATACTTTATGTGTTTTCTAAAAGTTTTATTGTTTTCTCTTTTCCATCTGTACCTATGACCCAACTTGAAACTATTTTGTGTGCTGCACTGGAATTTAATGTTACATGTCAACTTCTTATCTTACAGAGCCTGGGTATACGTGAAGGTGTCAAAGCCTTTCCTGTTTTTCTGAAGGTGTTAAGTTTCGACCTGTCCTGCAAAGGACCATACCTATGCCACAGCGACAGTGTGAACACACTTAATAGAAAAGCATCTAATCTTAAGTACGTGTGTGTGTTTGATGTGGGAGAAGGCATTAGCTGAACTATGTAAAACTGTCATGAATCAACTGTTTTTGATCCACAAAAATGATAAATTTATATGACTCAACCTAATATGATACAGAACATACCGAGAAAAGGAGAAAGTTCAACAAGAAGATTTTCATACCTGAGAAGTTCCTTCTTATTGATCAAAGCTTTCATGTATTCTGAAAGTTTCTTTTGCATTAGTGCCAGACGAAGCCAGGCTCTTCCTCTGCCTACAGGTGTTCTACAAAAACACAGAAACCAAAAAACTAGTGGAAGCAGTGTCGGAGGCCACGTGGGACAGGCTCATTTATCCTTGCTGACGATCCCTCAGTACAGCGTGTGCACGAGGCGCTGCGGACACACAGCCCCTCTGTCACCACATTCCTATGTGAGGAGTTCCATGAGGGCTGGTGGGGGCCAGGGGTGTGCTGGGACAAATGCTCTTGCGAGGAATTAATTACAGAATGAGACTACAACTTGAAGACCTCTGGGAGGCCAAACTGAAAATGTCCCATCAGATTTATTTTGGTAAATCCTAAGTTTAGTGTGGATCGTGTAAGTACCCAAATAACCATAATGAGGATACAGGCCATTCAGACCTCTACCTGATTAAAATTAGACCAATCTAATCTGGGAAGGTAATCACCTACTCTTTTTCAAGTTTCAAGGCAGGTTATGGATGTCAGTCAGTTCCTGCAGTTCACTTGGCAACTGTTTTAATCATGATTCTCAAACTCCATAAGTCAAGTCTAAGATGCCACCTCCCTAGGTCTAATTTCTTGAGACTCACTAGCTGATACCCACAAGTGCTTTGAAAAAAATAAGAGAATGTTTGGTATTTTAACATGAAGACAACCTCTCTTAGATCAATAATAATTATCCCTCACACTTCTCAATATTCTACATTACCAGGGCCCTCCTAACAATGTCTATTCATAACAACATTATGCATTTTGGATTGTTATGAAATACATTATTATGGTCATCATTGTCCTCAGTCTCACTCCTAAAGGAACTAGTTGAGAATGTTTTCCCTGACACATAGAATTCAACCTGAAACTTACTTAAGTCCTGGAAGATCTTTAACACTTGCTGTTATCTCTGCAGCTTCTGGAACAAGCTTTTCTACCAGTTCTAGAGGCCCCCAGAAGGATTTATTTTGTCCAAGAAAAGTTTTCTTAGCTAAGGTGATAAAAACAAAGCAGTAGTTTAATATTTTTTACATAAACATACTCTCAACACACACATACCACATACCCTACTAGCTATTAAGTGTGTTTTTCAGGGAATTAATCCCAGATTATCAGTCTTAAAATTATTCATGCTTTCAGAATTGATAACATTTCATAAAAATAAAGAATTCCCTACTTCCCAAGATTCAGTTCTTCCTCTTTCAGGAGGAATTTGTGGCCCACCTGTATATGAACAATAAAATATTTTAATAATATCGTGCTTTAAGCTGTGTGGTATTAGTGAAGAAAACAGTCTAGTGGAAAAGAATATGTAACTCAGGAGCAGGTTATCAAAGACTGAGGAGGAAAAGAAGCAAAGGTGAATAACACCAGGTCCTGCCCTTGAAAGCTTATGGTTAAGTGGGAAGAGCATGGAAGCCAGAGTCAGGACATCAGAGTTTTAGCACTTGCTTTGCCCCTACTTGCTGTGGGATTTTGAGCAAATCATGCCCCACCTGTAGACCTGTATCCACCAGTGAAACACAACTGTCATCTTGAACTAGATACTTGTAACAGTGCTTCCAGCTCTAGCTTTTCAGGATCTGTATTTTTTTCAGCCTTATACCATCAAACATATTTCTGTACCCACATAGGTCGTATCCCAGTGGATTAATATGAATTCAAGAGGCTTCTTATTCTTTGGCTCCATAAGGAAAGCTTCTCTTCTTGAACACGTATTGCTAGGAAACAGGTGCATGCACAGTCTCATTTTGAGGCCACGGCCTACCTTTCAAGCCGTGTTTCAGGCAATGCTCCATCACCACAAAGAACTGCTGCAGAGGTGCGTAGTCAGAATCCAGAGTTCTCCCCAGGTTCAGAGCAGATTCGATCAAGCCCTTGATACTCAGCTTGGCCATGTTCATCAGGTTCATGCGTTCGTTAGCCATGAGATAATTAGGATCTGCAAACCCAAGGGGGAGAGCATGGACCCTGGTTACTGGAAACAGCACACTTAAAAATTCAGTCTAATTTCACTACGCTGACATCTGCATTGATGGTGCAAAAGTCACAGTGGGTAAGACTACTGGTGTCTTGGCAAGAATCAAGGCAGTGACACCAAGTTATAGTAATAGTTGCTGTGTTCTTCTCCACCATGCACTTGCTATTTAAAAAAAAAAAAAAGATGCCAATCTTCCTTGGGAATATTCTTGGCAGAACACTAAAAGGTGTATTTATTTTATGAAAATTTAAACCTTGAATAGAGTCTTTTAATATTCTCACCACCACCTTTACCACTGCCCTGACCTAGGCTGGTCATAACTCAGTACTGCACAGTGCCCACATGGGCCACTTCTACCCTGGCTCCACCCCATCCATTCTCTACAGTTTGTGAAGCTCAAAAAAAATAAAGCCACTGTAGAAAAAAAGGATAAAGTGCTTAAACTTTGTTCCCAACATGCTATTTGCATTATTAGTATTTATACCAGCTAGAATCATTATTTAAACTGAGCATTCTTAAATGAACTAATTAACATTATCAGTATAATGCAGTCTTAGAACTTAACAAACTGTGAAATTATTTTTAAGACTTAATATAGACTTAACGTGGCTCTCATCAACCAAATACAACATCTGGGGAAAGGGACGAAATACCACATTTTACCTGACAAAAGTCTGAATCACCTTTGTTCCACAGGTGCGTACCCTGTGTCTGGTCCTGTGGGTTCTTACGATGATGACCTCAGTACCTCCTCACTGCACATTAGGAGACAGTTACACCAAGAGCACCAATTGATAGGGAAGAGAAATGAGGCTCAGAGAATAAAGGAGCTGACCCCAGGCACAGCCAGTACTACATGACGGAGCCAGAGTCTACACTCTGTCTCTCTGACTTCAAACCACGTGCTCCTGACAACTATCATCCACTTAAAAACGCATCGGTGACTCCAAATAATATGCATCCTTCCCTCCTGCTGACCGTTCTTTTACACAGTTATCTTTTAATTCTTGTGACTCCATCGTTTAAGTGCTATTCCCCTTTCCAGGTGCTAAAGCCGGCCTGTAATGGTTTAGAGATCCAAGGCCAAACACTTCCTAAGTGGCAGAATATATACCTGGGTGTATTATAGCATGAAATGCTCTTTAATGCTCTTTCCACTATGACATCTGAATCCTCCCAAACACTAATATGTTAAATTTCCATACGAAATGGAAAAGACCTAGAGAGCTATGAAATGTTTTACCTTTTTAGGAGGACTAAAAGTAGTACTAATGAAAGCCCCTTCTCCCATAATGGAAACAAAGCAGAGATTATTTTATTCAAATTGTTCCAAGTAATTTTCTTCACACAATGTTTTCATTTACATCTGCTTTCATGCTTAAATGGAACAGAATCAACTGGCCAAATTCTAAGCTCACTTTCTTCTCTGTTAAGTTTAAGAACTTGACGTTTATACAAATTTTGGTTTGTTGTACTGTTCTCCAAGGTAATTTCTTTAGAGGATAGTTTATTAGAAAGGTCAGAACTTCTATGTTGCCATTAACTCTTGCACACCAATAAATGTTTTAGGACCATGGCTCAAACCTGGTTTCTCTGTTCACTACAGGTCAAACTTGTCAAGAATGGAATACTCTCCCAAGGGACAATGAAATACACAAAAAAACTATCCCTGGAAAAAAAGCCATGAAGAACTTTATCAGATATTAATTTCCAACACTACGACCAGCATTTATGTGCAATGTACTCTATCTGATCTTCCACAACCCCTGGGAGAAAGGAATAGGGCAGGGGTGTGTGGGCTTGCATGGATGTCTGTGGAGAGCTACTGGAGTCCCCACTGAATGCAGGAAAACATGGCTGGAGTTGGGTTATCTGGTGGTCCATAAGGTACCACTCTCTTGGCCTCAGGTCTGTAGACCACTGTCAGGAAGCATTTAACAGCAGGCTTCCTGTGTGCTATTTTGGATCTGTCATGATCCCTCTGTTCCTTATTAATTCCTGAATATTCAGGAATTAAGAGGGGTGGCAAACCGCTTCCCGGGCTGAGGAATGCATGCATTTCCTTCGTTAGTTTTTTCATACAGTGATAAGTAACTATTTACCACCCTCTTCCTTTTTATGAACCATACGGTAAAAGTGATTATTTACAACCCTCTCTTTTTGATATGGATTGCCTTATGTTTCCTTGATAATTTGTAAGTCTGGACTTCTGATCTTTATCTTTGCTGAAAATAGCTACCTTGTAAGACAGTATATATACCCATGCTATATGGCTCCCACAGTAAAGCATCTGCCCGCAATGCGGGAGACCTGGGTTTGTTTCCTGGGTCGGGAAAGTCCCCTGGAGAAGGAAATGGCAATCCTCTCCAGCACTCTTGCCTGGAAAATCCCATGGACGGAGGAGCCTGATAGGCTACAGTCCATGGGGTCGCAAAGAGTCGGACATGACTGAGCGACTTCATTTATGTTGAATAAAACACCTTTGCTCCATCAGAGCTTGGGTCCCCATGTCTGTCTGTCTTTCTCTCTCTCTCTCTCTCTCCAGCTAATTCTCTGGAGCGTAAAAACCCGTCATGCTCACTCTCCTGCCCAGGCTTCTAAGACCCTCTTGAGAAGGCGCACTGTGCCTTCACCCCCTGGAGAGGATGTCCGGTGCCTTCATGAATGACGCAAGCCCTGCGTCAAGGACTTTATTGGTTTTCTGCGTAAACCAGGGAATATCAGCCTCTCTCTCTCTTTTATCTCTTATCCTCGACTCCGGACCACTAAAGGACTGGAGATCAGGTCCATTAAAGGACCCCAACAGACCATTAATTCAGGGCCATAACAACAAAATTAAACAATGCTACTAGTCAAAGTACACAACCTAACTCCAACCTGGTGACAGCCAGTCACATGGGGAGAGCTGGATTTGGAACAAGTACAAAAACCCAGGCTTTGAGGCTTTTTTCCAGAAGTGGTGGTACCAGCTCTTCTACATTGCCTCATCTCATAATCAGTAGCAGAAACGTTTAAGACAACTGATTATAGTGTCTAGGATGCATAAACTACAGAAAGAAATTTGCTTAGGGAAATTAAATTCTCAATACTTTAGACTCCCGTTAGTATGCTGCTATACCCTGCTTGAATTAACATGCATCAAACATAAACAGCCCTTCCATTCTTTAGGAAATATTAACTCTCAACCTTGGCACTACTAATATTTTGGGTCAGATAACTCCTTCTTGTGTGGGGCTGTTCTGTGAATTAAATTTAGCTATAACGGATGCCTTTGCCCCATAGATGTCAGTAGCACCCTCTAGGCATGGCAACCCCAAATATCTCCAGATATGGCCAAGAGTCTGCTGAAAGACATCTTCTCCTTGTGGAGAACTATTATTCTGAACAAATGAAAGCAAGCCAAACAAAAATCAGGGTAATTCGACAACTAGACCTAAAAGCTCAAAAGAATTTATTGTTCATTATTAATTACTTAATTAATGTAAAAGTCAAATGATTATTTCATGCTTTATTATCAATATTTTTGTGTTAGCAGTATATAAGAGTATGGTCATTACAATTAAGTTTGTTTCCTCATTAACTACTGAAAATAATTAGTACTTATAAATTTTCTCCATTTTATAACTCTGGCTACTAACGATGAATATTACATCATTAGCTTGATTTGTCATAAGAAATTCTCTAGTCAGTTTGTTACTTGTCTTGAATTGTACTGAAGTATAAAATGATTTTGTGTAACTAATGTATGCTGTTAAAAAGGGGCTACAATGACTGGAAGAGAGTATGGCGGGACTTATGAAGGGGAGGTCAAGTTCTGCTTTTGATATGGTGTTAGCTTTGTGAACTTGATGAGTATGTGAAAAACCACTGAGCCGCAGCCACAATAAAGAATGAAATGATGCCATTTGCAGCAACATGGGTGGACCTGGAGATTATCACTCCAAGTGAAGTCAGACAGAGAAAGACAAATATCATGTGACATCACCTCTGTGCAGAATCTAAAAAAAATGATACCAGTGAACTTATCTGCGAAACAGAAACAGACTCGCAGACTTAGAGAAAAAACGTCTGGTTTACCAGGGAGCAGGAGTTGGGCAGAGGGATAGAGTTTGGGACTGACATATGCACATCGCTCTATTTAAGACAAACAACTAGGAACCTCCCTGGCAGTCCAATGGTTGAGACTTCACCTTCCAAAGTGGGGGGGTGTAGATTTGATCCCTGGTTGGGAGCTAAGATCCCACATCCATCACAGAAAAAAACCACCAATACAGTATTGTAAAGTAAAATAAAGTAAAATTTTAAAAAAATAAAAAAATTTAAAGAAAAAGAAAAAGACCAAGAACATAAAACAGAAGCAATATTGTGCCAAATTCAATAAAGACTTTAAAAAAATAGTCCACATCAAAATGTGCTTTAAAAAATAAAATAGATAGCCAATAGGGACCTAAAACATTAATTAATTTAAAAAAAAAAAGGAATGTGGAGGTAGATTAAGATTCTAGCTGTCCTCTCTGAGGCCAGACATTAAACAAATTTCCCCAAATATAACACATGACACGTTCTTGCAACATTTGGGGGGAAGAAATACAGTTTTCATGAAAAGTAAGTTATCTATGTTAATAACATATAAAGGGTTAGTTATTAAATGAATGAATAAATATTTTTTAAAAATTCATTGAGCTGAATACTTATAATGTGATCTTTTCTATTTTAGGCTTATAACTATAAAAGGTTTTTAAAAGTTCTGTTTTTATTGTATAGACCAAAAATTATTTTTAAATGCATAACTTTCACAATGTTGTTAGTCATACTTTTTCTATGAGAAAAAATAATTAAAATTTTAATTCTTCACAATGCTAACATTCAACACTATTTCTCCAAAACTGAACTTTTGTTTATTCATTCATTTGTTCAATAAATATTGAACATCTACTGGGTGTTAGACACTGTATTTAATGCTGGGAACCCAGAGATAAAAGACCTAGTCCTCAACACTGAAGTGCTTACTATTCATCAAACTTGGGTAAATAGATGTCTAAAGAACAAAACTGGGCAGCTTACAGCAAATGCTTGAAATTTCAGAATAAACATTAACGTTTTCAACAAAGATTAACTTTATTATAGGACAAGTAAAATGTCTTCATGTTAAGCCATATACACCCATTTTATGGAATCAAATGTAAATTTTATATATATTTAAAGCTAAGATAGTGAGAGTTGATCAGTTGTGTCCGACTCTCTGCAACCCCATGGACTGTAACCCACCAGGCTGTCCATGGAATTCTCCAGGCAAGAATACTGGAGTGTGCAGTCATTCCCACTCCAGTGGAATGACCCAAGTCATTCCCTTGTCCAGGGGGTTGGTGGCTCAGCTGGTAAAGACAGTAGATATGATATTAATGTAGGATTTCAGGCAAGCTCTAACTCTAATATGATTTCCTCAGCCATTGGATGTATTCTCCAGAAAAGTTTAATATCTATTACCCACGCCTATTACGTAACATTGTACTGAGGTTGGCAGACCAGTGCAATTAGAGAAGACAAACATGTAACCTGTAAAACCGTGGATCATGTATTATTGCTCTCATACAATCTAATGTTACACCCAGAAAATCACACTAAAATTTTTACAGAAACATAATAATTCACAGAGGTACCAAAGCACAAAATTAATATATAGAAACCACTAGATGCCACTAGAAACCACTAGAGAATGAGATTTTTAAGTTAGTCTTAAAGGATAAAGAGAAATTAGGCAAGGAAGGGTTAGAGGAGAGCTATGAAAGGAGCAGAAATGAAGTACAGCTAGGGTGAAGGCACAGAAATATGAAAAAACATGGCATGTGGAGGAAAACAAAATTGAAGAAAATGCAGTAAGTTTATGATACATATAAATAAGACCTGTGAGATGACACAAGGGAAATAGGTAAGGGAGAGATGCTAAGGACTTTGTTCAAGGAACATGGATTTTACCTTAAAGCCAGTGAAGATTTTGATGTGAGGTGTAATGTCACAGATCTGAATTTTAGAGAAGCTGTTCTAGCAGCCTTGTAGAAGATGGACCAGAAGGGACTAAGAACTCAGAGCTTAAGAGCAAGTAAGGGTTTACTGCAAAAGCTGAGAGAAATTATGATCAGGGATGGAACTAGAGCAGTGGGTGCTGTGTGGAGAAGAGGGAGTTGGCTTTGAGAGACTTCTAGAGGTAGAATGTCTGGATTTCACGACTTGATGACCACGTGGATTGAAAGAAGAAAGAGAAAGAATGGAGAGTAACTTCTGTGTTTCTAGTTTTGGTGATTATCTGATTGTTTCTGATTTGGATGGTGGTATAAACAGTCCTGATGGGAAACACAGCAGGAGCAGTGGACTAAAGAAACCCTGTAGAAATGACTGCAGGTATAATAAACTATATTGGTTTTCAAATCAAAGTCCTTTTAAGAGCATATGGGTCTTGGCTACACCTCTTTAAGGCTGTTAATTTCCATATGAGGAAGTTTTCATAAATTTTACAGTCATGTGGCTCATCTAATCAATAGTGATAACAAAAATGGACCCAAAGTCACACCGCTGAGTGACATTTAGTCACTATTCTGCAAACCAATCATCTCTCCAAGATCCTATTTTACCTCCTTAGAGTGCAATGATGGGTTTCCCAGGCGGCTCAGCTGGTAAAGAATCCACCTGCAGTGCAGGGGACCTGCGTTCGATTGCTGGGTTGGGAAGATACCCTGGAGAAGGGGACGACTACCCACTCTAGTATTCTGGCCTGGAGAATTCCATGGGCTGTATAGTCCACGGGGTTGCAAAGAGTTGGACATGACTCAGTGACCTTCATTTTCACAATGCAATGATGAATGTGCATATGGAGAAATACTGAGATGTTTTATTAATAACTGAAGGAAAGTAAATTATATTTAACATTATATTATTAAGTATGCTATATCATACCCAATTCTTGGTAAAGTGGGAATGATTCATATGTAGCACAACAATAACTTTTATCTTAAATATGAAACAAAACAGCTATCATAGAGAAATTTCCCAATGATACCTAAAAGCATTAATATGAGATTTAAAATGACCAACTAACAGAAAGATATTGAAAGGAAAGC